>VMDR010000207.1:70264-331308 GCA_007922815.1 Macrotus californicus | reverse complement strand
TAAGAGTTCATTTGGGTGGCCAGATAACAAGGTTAAATACACAGAAATCAGTGACTTAGCTTATACTACCAATAGTAGGGAACAGGTTCAAATTCTAACAGCAATAAGATGATGTAAACTGAAGAACAAAAACATCTGATACCTGTATGAAGAAAACTTAAAACTTAATTTTTCCGAAGGACACTAATGAAGAGACAACACAAGTTGATTCCACATTTCAACTGGAGAGAGTCAGTATGAATAAGAACATTTTGAAAAAAGAAATGAGGGAGTTGGGTTACAAAACCACACAATAAATGAAGACTATGAAGACTGTGATACTGGAGCAGAAATAAACAAATAGCTTGTTGGGACAGAATAGAGCCTGGTGCATATAGGAATTTAATGTGTGATAAGTAGGGGATTATTCAGTAAGGCTGTTGGGACCATTGTTGAACTACTTACAGTATGTGAAAATTGCTGTGTAGCACTTACAAGTTCAAGGGGATTTTTATGAAAATTGGACTACTTTAAAAATTTTTTTCAAATCAAAAAGTAGTGAGTGTGTTCAAAGCACTTCTTAGAATTAAGTTTGAAAGTCACTGTTTTGTTGGAAATGTACTTGTGGAAGACGAAAAGCATAGTCAGTGATGAAGAAGATAATTGAGAGGCTCCGGAAGCCTGGCCTGTCTGGGGGGTGCCGATGACAGGAAGAGGGGCTCAAGGGAGTTAAAGCATGTGCTTAATAATTTGGATTCAACATTTGGAAGAAAACTGATCCATAAGTAAGCACAGATTATTTTAAAATCCTTATGAAAAATTCAAACATATAAAAGTAGATTGAAGAGTATAATACATCCCCATATCCTTATCATCCAGCTTAGAAGTTAATAATGACCAGTTTTGACTCATGTGTCCCTGTTTGTTTATCCCCCTTTTTTTGGATTATGATATGGATTTGAGAAACAGATTACAAAGAATGAGGAAGAAATATTATCTTTGAGACTTTTTCTATGCTTGAACTTGAGTGCCCAAAAGCTAAGCTTTTGTGCCTCACCCACAGCACTCACATTACAGTCTTTGTTAACTGAAGTGTAAGAGGTTTGGTTGCTTTTGTGCTTCAGGTCAGCAAATTAAAACGCCACATTCGCTCTCATACTGGAGAGCGTCCGTTCCAGTGCAGCTTGTGCAGTTATGCCAGCAGGGACACATACAAGCTGAAAAGGCACATGCGAACCCATTCAGGTAGGACTTCTCCCTTCCTTGTTGTGTCAGTGAATTGCTTTTCAGTGGGTCTCATGGCACCATGTGAACCACCATATGCCCCTATTGCTTATCTGAATGGAAGCTGGCATGAAAGTGTAATTCATGAGTACATCTCTAGCATATCTTGTGAAGTCATTGTTCTGAATATACTTTGGAGAATGGAAAGTTTTTACTGTAGAAGTCTGAGTAGACTACATAACCCAGCACGTTCAGTTTTCCTAAGGACTGTCTTTTCTTAAAAGAAAATCCTACTTGTAGGTCCTCCTGTTGTCCCATCTGCCCTCCCTCAAAGGCAAGCATTGCTGTAGGAACTATCTGTAATATGTATGACTCTGTGGCAAAGTTCATCAGAGTAGAGGTGGTGGCAGCAGTTTAGGACTTGTCATCTCTGAAGACAGGCGTGAGCCAGGCAGTGGGCCTGAGCCTTGGCCTTCCTAAGACCTGTAGATCCTCTGTGGCTTTGCATGTCTGCCACCTGAATTACCCTCCAATTAGTGATAGTATTTAAGTCATTTCATCTAATTTATCCATTCTGTACTTCCTTTTAAGGAGAAAAACCTTATGAATGTTATATTTGTCATGCTCGATTTACCCAAAGTGGTACCATGAAGATGCACATTTTACAGAAGCACACAGAAAATGTGGCCAAATTTCACTGTCCCCACTGTGACACTGTCATAGCCCGAAAAAGTGATTTGGGTAAGTAAATTAATCAGTGGCAGATGAGAAAAAAATATTTTAAAAGATTTGTAAAAGTATGAAGATCATAAATAACATTTTCTTTTTGAGTTGTATAAGTTTGTGTATGTGAATGGCCTGCCACTTAATAAAAGCCATTGCTTAGCTGCTATTTTTTTCTATCTCTTTTTTTCTCTTACTACAGTCAGGCCACAAGATTCTTTCCTGAATGTAGCTCATCTGTAAATTAATGGGAGCTGTAATGAGAGGAAACAGTATACCTTTAATTAGTAGCCAGAATGTTAAAGTCCCCAAATAGGCAAGTGACATAGTATGATTCAAACTAAGGTCAGTCCACTTCAGATTTTTCAGAACATTTGTACTTTCTCTAGGTAATTGCACTGTTTTATTGGTAACTGATTACTATATTTCTGTGCATAATTAAGCTAGAATTTATATAGAAGCAGAATTCAGCAGTAGAAATTTTAGTACGGCTCATACTTAAAGATGTGGTCGTTTGGATTTCTCCCTTTGTTTTTCTTATTTAAAGGAAAACTTTTGAAAATATTGCCCTAGTATGTTCTTTGACCTTGAAAATAATTCTTATAAACATTGCGACATTTGGATAAATTACTGTACTATATAGATTGCCTAGGACCTGTCAAATAGTAGTTTTACTCTTTGGATCTTCACAACAATCAAATGAAGCCATCAGGGCCTGTATTCTAGCTTTACAGGTGACAGATCTGAGGCTCAGACGGGTGTCTTCAACCAAAAGATACACAACACAGCTTATGAGTGGCAAAGCGGGGCTTGAGTTCTCTTGAGTCTTTTCTCACAACTGGTGGGGGGGGGGCGATATATAAGTACCCAGGTCACATTAGGAACATAGATTTTAAGGCACTGTCCTCTGATAAGTGAAAGTTTTACTGTTCTTGCCAAATAGAAACTAAATTCTAATATATCCCATGGCAGCCTGTGTGAGCTTTAGGCTACTGTCTGGATTATTCAAGTTTTTCTCTCAAAACCAATCCCAAAGAAATCAGTGTGCTTTTTAAAGCAGGCTTGATTTCACTCTGCCATGCAGCACTTAAACTCATCACTTCGTGACATAGGAAGGCATGGGCTTTGGAGACAGACCTACTAGAGTCAAGATTCACCTCCAAATACTTAGTATTATAGAAAGGGAATCATCCCTTCCCTGCCTCATTTCCATTCCCCAGAATTGGTCCTCTTTAACCGTTTGAGTCCCTGGGGGTATTGTCAGCAAGCGTGATCGCGCTGCTTGGGACTCAAACGGTTAAGCTTGCTGTATAACCTTGATTTATGGTGGTAGCACCATAAATTTATGATCCCAAAGGCAGCCCTTACTGCTCCTGGACAGTTCAACTATTTATTTTTCTCAGGAGTGTCTCCATTTTCCTTGATGAGTTTGCTCATTGATTCATTCCACACATGTTTGAGTGCCTGCTGTGTGGGAGGCGCCGTGACAGTTAGGTGAATCACTCTTACTTGCTTTAAACCTCTGATCTTCTTCCCCTTTTCTCTCTATCTCCTTTATCTCAATAAATTACCTCTTTTCCTACTTAATAAGAAAATTACAGCAGCACATTGCAAACTCCAGATTCCCTGTTAACCAAATCTACCTGCATCTGCACTCACCCTCGTTTCCCATCTACTACTAGAGAGTTGGTGTCATTCTTCTTGGCTGGGGCCTGTCCCTTTATGTTTGTCTTGATCCTACTCTCCTGTCTCCTAGGTAGCCTTTACACCACAGGTGGCAAACACAAGGCCCCAGGGTCGAATCTGGCCCTCCACCTTGTTTTATCCAGCCTGGCACCTTGTTTCTATTCGGCAGCAGTGCCAAGCTGTCACTTAACTGTTAAGGAGTAGTTACATTTATACAGTCCTAAAGTTACATTCAGCCCTTTGAAGGCAACCGTGAGGCTGATGTGGCCCCCGGTGAAAATGAGTTTGACATCCCCTGTTTTACACCATCAGTATTGCCACTTTCCCTTCCTCATGTTCTTACCCCTTGGTCTTTCCCCTGAACTCTAACTAAGCATTCTTATGTCTCTCCTGTCTTTTTAAAAAAGATTGTATTTATTTTTACAGAGAGGGGGAGGGAGGAAGAGAGGGAAAGAAACATCAGTGTGAGAATCATCTGTTGGTTGACTCTTGCACATGCCCCCACTGGAGACTAGCTCACAGCCGAGGCATGTGTGCGCCCCAGGCATGTGCCCTGACCAGGAATCGAACCAGAGACCTTTCACTTCGAGTGAGGACTCCCAACCGACTGAGGCACGCCGGGTCGGGACTCTAGGTTTAACTCTAATCTCCTTCCTAGCCAGCCCTCATGCAGAGTTACATCCCTCACGTCCTCTCCCACAGCTCCAGTTCCCCTCTCGTCTGGCTTGTACCCCATCATCGCTCTGTAAAGTGACTCTTGCTAAGATCACCGATGACCCCACACTGCAGTATGTAGGGAACGTTGCACTTCCCGTCTCCCTTGATCTCTAGTGTCATTCTTTACAGTGGACTGTCCTTCCTCCTTTTTGTTTGTTTTTGCCTCACCCTTGAAACACTTTTTTCCCTTGGCTCCCGTGGTGCTATACCCTGTTGCCTTTATTATTTTCTTCGGCTGTTTCTTCTCGGCCTTCTCTCACTTTAACCCTTTTTCTTCTCACCAGCGTTAATTATTAGATTTCTTAAAACACGACCCATGTCCTAACCAGTGTGGCTCAGTTGGGCATCGTCCCACGAAGCTGAGGGTCACTGGTTCCATTCCCAGTGGGGGCGTGTGCGAGGAGCAACCAACTGATGTTTCTCTCCCTCTCTTCCTCCCTCCCTTCCTTTCTCTCTAAAAGTAAATTAATTAAAATTTTTTTAAAGGTATGGTAGACACCTTAAAAACAAAAACAAAAATCATGATCTATATACTCTCTCATTTTTTACTTTTTGCTTAGTGATTTCATCAGCTCCGATGGTCTTGCTCGAATTCTGTCCAACTCCATTCCCTATTCTCGCACCTCCATCCCTATCCCTACTTTGATAACATCGGCATTCAAAATTCAACGTGTCCAAAACTGAATCTTTAAAACTCCCTTGAGCTCTGACTTTTGTTGCTCAGTGGATTGGGCATCATCCTGCAAACTGAAAGGTCACCATTTCAATTCCTGGTCCGGGCACATGCAGGCCAGGGTTGCAGGCCAGGTACCCCAGTTGGGGGGGATGTGAGAGGCAACTAATCAATGTTTTGTTTTCACATTGATGTTTTCGTCACTCTCTTTCTCCCTCCTTTCCCCTTTCTCTAAAAAAATAAATAAAGTATTTTTAAAATAATACAACCCTGGCTGGTGTGGCTCAGTGGATTGAGCACTGGCCTGCAAACCAAAGGGTTGCTGGTTCGATTCCCAGTCAGGGCACATGCCTGGGTTGCGGGCCAGGTCCCCCGGTTGGGGGCATGTGAGAGACAACCACACATTGATGTTTCCTCCTTCTCCCTCCCTTTCTCTAAAAGTAAATAAGTTTTGTTTATTAAAAATAATAATAAATAAACCTTGGCTATACCTCTTCCCCCAAACACACACAGCTTGGGCTTCAGCTCTCTTCCACTGTTCTTTTTTTTTTTTACTATATCTTATTGATTATGCTATTACAGTTGTCCCATTTTTTTTCTCCTCTTTATTCCCCTCCACCCTGCACCCCCCCTTCCACTAGCATTCCCCAATGACCAGCATTCCCCCACCTTAGTTCATGTCCATGGGTCATACATTTTAAGTTCTTTGGCTTCTCCATTTCCCATACTATTCTTAACCTCCTCCTGTCTATTTTGTACCTACCATTTATGCTTCTTATTCCTTGTACCTTTTCCCTCATTCTCCCCTCTCCCCACTGATAACCCTCCTTGTTTCTGTAAATGGCCCCACTGTCTACTTGCTTTTCTAAGCCAGAAACCAGGTAACTGTCCCTGACACCCAGGTTCCTCTTCTACACTGTATATTGTCACTAAGTCCTGCTGATTGAACTTCCTAGATCTCTCATCAGTTCTCCCCTGCCATACCCTGTGCCATTACCCTTTTCCAAGCCACCATCTCCTCTTACCTATCCTGTTTGTGTCTTAACTGGTCTCCTCACATCTGTTGTTTCTCCTTTTAATTCGTTTTCTGTATAGCAGTCAGTAATTATTTTAAGAAGTACGAAGAAATGTATTAACTTGTTGAAATGCTTGTTTGTGTTTTCATGAGTTAGACTCGGCTTTATATTTTGCTTTCAGGTGTCCACTTGCGAAAGCAGCATTCCTATATCGAGCAAGGCAAGAAATGCCGATACTGCGACGCTGTGTTTCATGAACGCTATGCCCTCATCCAGCATCAGAAGTCACACAAGAACGAGAAGCGCTTTAAGTGTGACCAGTGTGATTACGCTTGCAGACAGGTAGAGACTCATAGGTGGAAAGCAGTGGATGGCTCATGGGTATCAGGTTTCATCAGAGGGTTCACATACCTTGTTTGGTGGCTGTTTTTAAGGGTAATGTTTTCAAACTGATTTATGAGGAATGTCACCAGATTGTATCTTGGTCTCCAGCTGATGTTTTATTCAGTCATAGCCTGCCATTCCACTCCCACTTCAGGCAGACTACTGACTTCTTTCCCAGAACTATGGCAATTAAGTTCAGGACCTCAAAGAAGGAAAGAATCCAGTCTTGGAGCCTGATGCTTGGGAATGATCTAGAGAATCTGGCCAGCAGAAGTGAGCATACCTGCCTGGGATTTATGAGAGCATTACTGCACCCCAGTAAAGATCAGTTTATCTTCCAACAGGCCTAGATCCTGGGAGAGAAAAGCCTCTCAGCCATGTGCACACAGGTGGTTCCTGGGGTGGGTGGCAGCCCTGTGGCAGTCTCTGCAGCCCCTTCCCCACGTCACTGTCTTTCAGGAGAGGCACATGATCATGCATAAGCGTACCCACACTGGGGAGAAGCCTTACGCCTGCAGCCACTGCGACAAGACCTTCCGCCAGAAACAGCTCCTCGACATGCATTTCAAACGCTATCACGACCCCAACTTTGTCCCTGCAGCCTTTGTCTGTTCTAAGTGTGGGAAGACATTCACACGCCGGGTAAGAGTCACAGCTTGATGTCCTCTGTTATGGTTCCTAATAGCGTGTTCTAGGTCTTCACTGCAAAGCAAGGCAGTTCTTCCCACTGAGGTAATAAACAGAGAGAGAGATGCTCTGTCCTTTGGGAAGGGCCAGTCATCCCCACCTCAAGGTGTTGTATCTCTGTGTGAATGCTTTTGTTGGTGGGGACATCCCTAATAAGTCTGTGTTGGACTTTCCTTTGGGACCAAGTTAGACAGGTCTGCACAGGACAGGGAACCTGTCCTGATCCTCCCCTGCTCCTCCTGCCTGCAGGCTGCTCAGCCCTCTGCTCAGGGGACCCAGTCTCATCTGAGAGTGTCTCTTCTTTCTCTCCCTACCTCCTCTTCCCCTCTTCCCCCTCCAAATGGAGACAATTTCCCCTGAAGCAGGAGAGCATGTTTAGGACATGCTTTAGCAGACATTCAGACTTAATATACTCTTTTTTACTTAACTAAACTAAAGAGAACTTCCAGTGCTGGTCTTTACTTTTTTAGTAATGAGAAAGAGGGTTTGTTCCTTTTGTTAGAATACCATGGCAAGACATGCTGATAATTGTGCCGGTCCAGATGGTGTGGAAGGAGAAAACGGAGGAGAAACGAAGAAGAGTAAACGAGGCAGAAAAAGAAAGATGCGCTCTAAAAAAGAAGACTCCTCCGACAGTGGTGAGTGACGTGTTTCCTGATTCAGTTGTGCCCGGCAGGTTTTGGATGCGCTGGCTTATAGACGCAGGCCAGTCACTCTTTCCTTAAACCTCTGACCTTCCTGATGTGTTTGCAACAGCTGTTAGTTTGTTCCTCGGGCGATTTTTTCTTTTTCCTCATGGCATTCTAGAAATTGCTTAATGATACTTCATGTTATATTCATTTAAAGCCAAAGCAAAATTAATACCTTTACTTATTTTATTCAGATTAGTGATATTCTAAGGCCAGCAGAGTTTCTTTTCTGTGTTCATAACTTACATTTCGGAAGCTGGTCTAGATGTGAGCAGTGAACCTAATGGACATGGAGAAGGTTGCGTAAGCATCTTGACCAACTTCTGGTTTGACTGCCTCTGTCAGCCTAGCCTTGAGTTGTGTTGATTAAATTCATGAAGGTCAGCCTTTCTCTTTCTTTCTTAATCTCTCCATTTATGATTTAAAACTGCCTGTTTTCCTACCATTGATGCTCTTTGAGGTGTTTTTGCCTTTCTAATGAAATCCAGGCAGAAGATATTCTTTGAGGTGTTAGATTCATAGAGGGGGAGAGAACAAGAGTGTTTGTAACGCAGGAGTCACGTGTGAGGGTACGAATTAGTTCCAGAGTGTTAGGTTCTGTAATGTGGGTACTTGGGCACTGGCACCCAGTGGAGAGGGCACAGTTGTAACTACAAACACAAACTTCGTGGAAAAGAATGTAGAGGGGTTTTGTTTTGGGAAGTGCACCTCCCCAGAAGCACCACCAGACTGGAGAGATTACCAGTGGTGCCTAGTGTATTTCCAAGGATTCATCATTTAGTTTTCCGTGTTGCTTGTTAATAGAAATAATGGGAAAGGAATGAAATTTTTGAAAATTGAATGCATTAAAGAACTTCAGTCACTTTATTGTTTTATTGTAAAATTTGCTCATGAAAGCCCTAGGGTTTTTTATATTTAGATCTGTAAGAAGGTCCCCTTTAATTTGTGTTTATTTTAGCAAAACTTTTATTTTTCTACTCAGAACTTTAGCTTTTTCTGGGAGAACAGCCATCCAGTAAGCATTACTTTTGCTGCCTTTTTTAGTGCAAAGTGTATTTAAAGCAGTATCTTCAGTCTGTAGGGCACAGGTGTCAAACACAAGGCCCACAGACC
Organism: Macrotus californicus; assembly: GCA_007922815.1. Taxonomy (NCBI): domain Eukaryota; kingdom Metazoa; phylum Chordata; class Mammalia; order Chiroptera; family Phyllostomidae; genus Macrotus; species Macrotus californicus. The sequence goes on along the minus strand of VMDR010000207.1, from coordinate 322,417 downwards.
AGATCCAACCCTCTACCTTGTTTTTTCCAGCCCTGTACCTTGTTTCTACCCTGCGGCAGTGCCGAGCTCTCGCTTAACTGATAAGGAGTAGTTACATTTATACAGTCCTAAGATTACATTCGGCCCTTTGAAGGCAACTGTGAGGCTGATGTGGCCCCTGGTGAAAATGAGTCTGATACTCCTGCTGTAAGTTTTAGCTGAGTGCCTCCTTTAAAATGTCAGTGTGCTTAATTCTTATAAAAGCACACATCACCACTCTCTACTAAGAATCTATTCTTTGGGGTTGCCTTTGTTTGGCAAAGAAAATGTGTGGACTGTTGGGAGGTGCCAAGGAAGGTCAGAAGGCTCCAGATACCACCAGAGACCCACAGATAATCTTGAGCTTGAGGGTGGGTCCCTGCAGTGGCTAGTTGCAGAGCTTCATGCTGCCACAGATGTCCCCTCTTTCCCGTAGTGCTGCCCTGTTCATTTCTGTGGATCAGTCCCTAATTGTACTTCCCCAGAAGCATTTTTTAGCTGAAGAGTACCTAGTACATCTCCACAGTCCCCCTTTGTCTTCTGTGCTGCTAGTTTGTACAGAACACTTTGGTTCTGGTCCTCATACCTAGTGCTGGTCTCTCGTGTCTGGGTTTCTCATCCTGCCACTTACAATGGCCAAGCAGGCGTGTCTGTCCCCTCCCAGAAGGCCTGCCTGTGGGCCATCTGTAGAGATTGACCAGCAGAATCTACTGCTATTTTCAAGGCTTTTTGCCAAAATTTCTCTAAGCCAATTAGCCTTTGACCCTATTAACTTATTTAATGTGCCCCCCATTCCCCCCACCCCTCCACCAATTCTGACCGAATTCATTTGGTTTTCTAGGCATTCAGCCAACTTAGGCAATAGGGGGCTTGAATAAGTTCAGTAGGGAAGTTCTTGACACAATGCCACATTCTAGTATGTTCCCCACATTTTCATTTAGGATTTCAGTCACATGATAAATGGTCCAGTTTGTCCTGAAGATCAGGCATTTAACCACAGATTTTTAAATTGAATAAACATTTGATTTCCAGAGAAGGAAAATGTGCTCGTAACCTGTGCTTCTTGGAAGAAGGCAGGTGGGTGCATCTTGTGCCCTGGGGGGCGGGGCGGGGGGAGCTGACAGGAACTCCTTGGCTGGCTGCAAGGGCGGGCAGCAGAGCAGCCTCAAATCAAGGTTTGATTTCCGCCTGCCATGGCTTCTCTGGGTCTTACAGTTCACTTAGCTTCTCACTTTTTTATAAAATGAAGCTAACACAGCTTATTAAAGAATAAAGCCTAAATGGAATAACGGAGACATTTCAACTTGTGGTGTGCGGCGTTGATACAGCTGTGTTTGTGTGAGAGAGTGTAAATTACAGAGCATGATTACATGTATCATGTTAACCCTTTGGATCCTCAAATTACTACCAAATAGGTTGGGAGCTTTAGAAATCACACAAGGATACCGAGGTCCAGTGTGGTCATTGTTTAGGTCTCATTCCTAGTAAGACAGACAGACACCTGGGGCTCAAGCCGTATTAGCAGGCCCCATCGATACTCTTCTACAGTAGTTCCGCTCCTTTTATGTGATCATGGTATTGGGGACAAAGTAAAGGAGCTAAGAATGCCCCTTTGGATCTGGTACTTAAATTAAGCTCGGAGTTAAATTAAGTCCAAAAACTTGGCCTTAAAAAAGCCCATCAGTAATCCTCCTAGTAAACAGGACTTCACAGTGCATCAGGAACTTCTGTCTTGCTTACACACATGCGCGCGCGCACACACGCCTTCCACCCACTCACATGAGCAGGACCACGTCTTCAGGGGTCCATCTCAGGCTTCATTTTCTGCTTTATCCTTGTATAGCAGAGGCAATATTTGTTTTAGTTTCAACTTAAACACTATTTGTGGTTTCGTTACATGACTGGCATGCAGTGGAGTTTCCTCTAAGACTTTGAAACCCAATATTCTGATGTCTAAAGCTAAAGAAAAAAATAACCAATCCACATAAAGTATTGACTATAGTCAAGTTCATTTGCTTATTAATTCTGCCACAATATCAGTTTACTTTGTTACAGCTGATAGCAAAAATGTCAGCAAAAGCATTTTAAAATAGGCTTTTAACAATGAAAATAAACACATAACTGAACTTCACAGAGTGTATGATTATTTGTGTTATTTTTTTCTTCTACCCCCTGTTCTTCTTGATTTCATGAGAAGAAAATGCTGAGCCAGACCTGGATGACAATGAGGATGAAGAGGAGCCTGCTGTGGAAATTGAACCCGAGCCAGAGCCTCAGCCTGTGACCCCAGCCCCACCACCCACGAAGAAGCGGAGAGGACGCCCCCCCGGCAGAACCAACCAACCCAAACAAACCCAGCGTAAGTTCTTTGTCTCAGCTCAGTAACTGGCTGGCATCCTGGCAGGTCCTTGTTCTTGGGGAAGATGGGAACTAAGCCATGAGAACAATTTAAGGTCATGCCAGGAACAAACTCTTAGGAAGCTTTTTTTTTTCCCCTTCTTGTTTTTTACTGGGGAACAGCTGAAGCCTGTTACATTTCCATGAATAAAGGTTAGCATAGAAGGGAACTCACGTTCTACAAGGTGGGTCCTGTTAATGTGGGAGGGTTTTACAGAACAACCAGAGACACAGTCCACTGGCAGAGTCGATGCGGTAATAAGTGCGAGACAGTCAAGCCTTAGAGGGTGGAGAGAGGAAGCAGTTTCTGTGCTGAGGTTGCCCCTCCTCTTAAGAAACCCAGGCCTGTGGATTTAGTTGCTGGCCTTAGGATTTATGAGTGGACATAGGAGGTGTCCGCCCTTCGCACTGCATATGACAATGGATGGCAGCCCAGGACCAGACTCGCCCTTGTGACAGCAGGCTCTGAGAGGCGCAGGTGTCTGTTCTCCTCCTGTGTTGCTCTAGGTCTCCTGAAGGCCGGCATGTTCTAACAAATACAGGGTTAATCTTTTTGATTGTGTGTACTGAGCCTCGTGTGTAGGTGTGTGTCACAGCAGGGTGGTTAACAGATCTGGGAACCATTTCACGTGCACACCCCTGAGTGAGCAAACCGGTGGGAGGCCCTGGGTGTGCGCGAGCTTCGGAAGTGGGCGGGTCACCTCTAAAACGGGCCTGCGTCACATATTCTGTGATCCTGGTCACAGGCTGTCTGCATCTTGTGCCTGTCTCACACTATTGTAAAGGCCAAATTATGACAGAAGGAAAAACTGAGGCCTTTTAATATGTAATTTGGGAGGCATATGAAGATGAATGCCAGCATTTCATTCCTTGATAGTTTCTGGAGTGCTGGGGCTTTGTGTGCGGCCACAGTTTAGACCGGTAAGCCTTTCGGTGGCTGGCCGCCCGTCGCCACTAAGGCTTCCTGCGCTGCTGATGCCTGTTTGGTATTGAGTCTAAAAGCACCTTTGCAGTAGCAGGGGCTTTAATGGAGCATTTTGTTTTGTTTTGTTCTGGTTTTTTGTTCGTGCTTTTTTGCCCGCAACAGCTATCATCCAGGTGGAAGACCAGAGTACAGGTGCAATTGAGAACATTATAGTTGAAGTCAAAAAAGAGCCAGATGCAGAGCCCGTGGAGGGGGAGGAAGAGGAGGCCCAGCCAGCTGCCACAGATGCCCCCAACGGAGACCTCACCCCCGAGATGATCCTCAGCATGATGGACCGGTGATGGCGGGGCCTTGCCGTCACCAGGACTGCTCTGGGCTGTGTTTAAACGGCCTGCATCTTAATTCTTCTCCCCTTTTTCTTCTTTTGGCTTTGGGAAAAGCACCATTTTACACAACATACTGAGAACTAAAACTTCAAAGATGATGTTAGAAAATGTGATTTAACTAGAACTCGCAGTTTGATGTTAGCCAATCATGGAACGCTCTGAGTCCCTGAGGGTTTACTGTGAAGTGCTGAGGGCAGCGTTGCCGCCGGACTGCTTGTCCTGAACGGAGACAGACATCGGACCCTCTCTCTTGCTGTAGTAAACCACTCCAGACACGGCCGCCGGGTTTCCCAGAGTTCTCTGGTCCTCTTCCCAGGAGAGTTTTTAATTGTAAATGCAGACTTGGGAAGGACTTAGACTTTTAAACTGGTTTTTGCTTTTGCTTTTTCCCTGACTCCCTTTGCTTGGAGTCGGCTGCACACCGATAATAAGGCATGCTACGGTCGGCTTTCGTCCTGAAGGCTTTGCCTTTTTCTTGGCAAAGCTTCTGGTCTGGTCAAGCTTGTAAATAACTTTTTTTACATTTTAATCTTTTCCATTAATTAAGAGGTTGAAAAGAAGTGCAGTGTAAGAAAACCCAGCATTTTAATTACTTGCAAATTAAGTTCCGACGGACTCTAGTGTGAAGCATTGACAAGGATTTGGACCGCAATCATGTGCCACGACGGCACCCAGGCCGCTGCTGCTGGAGACGGCGCCCGCGCGGGAGGTCGGGGTCTTCAGCGCCTGGAGCCAGCGTTCGAACCTTACACAATTAACTTTCAGTTATGATTTCCCATCCACATTTTCTTTGCTCTGTTCGTAGCTGAATTTTGTGTTTTATTAAATCCTCTGTTAAAGCAGAAGGATGATTATGAGTGGGTCACAGCAGCCCTTAAAAGCTGGGCCAAAAAATTTCACTAGGTCAGTAATTTAAACTTTGGATCTTCAAAACGAAAGTAATAATGTGAAGCAAAACCAACTGAAGAGTAATTCTTGCACATGAACTGTCACATGTTTAAAATGTGTTTTTTAGAGAGCCTCAGTCTTGTTGATTTCAAACACTTTTCTCTTCTGTGTATTGCTTTTAAGAGAGCCATCAGTTAGCTATCAGACTCTAGGTTGATGCATTTTGTATTTAGCTGTACTGTGTGATATTTTTCATTATTTTAGGACACCGACATGAGACCTGTAATATGTAACGGGATTGAAAGCTGGGGAGGAGGGTCTACTGCTGTACAGCTAATAAACCATAACGATTAACACGTGCTCCAAACACTGTCTTGTGTGATTCCTGCTTAATAAGGGGCCCAGAGGGATCCTGTGTGCATGGCCTCAGGTGGCACAGGCAGGCTGTGTGGCCTCTTGTCTAGCGGATGGGAGGTGATCTTGGTAAGTGATGGGATACTAAGTGCACCCTGCTGCAGGTTTTAACTCCCCAAAAGAGTGTGAGTAGATGGACATCCGCCAGCCCCCATGATCCACTTTAGGGAGTGGGTTCCCCATGGCAGAGGGGTGGGCATAGAGCTTAGAATAGAAGGGACTAGTGGGTTGCCCTGTCCTCAGAATGGGTGCAAAAATAGGTTGGGATCAGTACCTCCAGCTCTGCCAAGTGCAGGGGAGCAGAGAGAAGCTGGACCTAGTCTGCCCTAGAGAAACATTGAGGGGGGAGAAGGTGAGTGATCAGCAGGAGAGACTCCTGGGCAGTGTAGCTGCTTGTTAGCGCCACAGGAAGCAAAGGGGCCTGTGTTGGGAAGTCTTCGCATTAGTGAACCTGCACCTTGGGGCTGCTGCTGGCCACTTCTAGGCCGGTTGCTTTGGCAACCCATTTTGGTAAAAGTCTCAGCCACTAATTTTAGGGGTTTTTTGTTTTGTTTTTTTCTTTTTTAAATTCTCACTGGAGGACATTTTTTTATTGTTTTTTAGAGAGCAAGGGAGGGAGAGAAACTGATGTGAGAGAGAAGCATCAATTGATTGCCTCCCGTTATGGGACCAGGGATTGTATGTGCCCAGAAGGGGGGCGGGGCACAGGGGCAATGGAACAGAACCTGGGTGTATGTACCCTGACTGGGAATCAAACCCACAACCTTTCAGTTACAGGGCGATACTCCAACTGAGTCACACCGGCCAGGGCTAATTTTAGGGGGTTTTAACCAGAATTCCAACTAAATCAATTTTTAGTGAGAAGTAACAGGACAATACGTATGCAGCCTTAGGCTGGCTTGTGCTGTCCAAGTTTCCAGGAAAATATCATATGGGCTCTCAAGGCTCAACCAGGTAGAGCATTGGGTCTCCATTCCCATCCACGGGAGTACCCCTACCAGAATTGTCTTACTGGGTACATAGCTCTTATCAACTGCTAGGTATTTACAATAGAAAATCTCCGCAGAACTGAGATGTTTATCTTCGGCAGAGCTTTTCATTTCTCTGTGTGTGCTCTCAAATGTTTGAAAGGTTCAACGTGGATTTGTTTTGGAGGGCAGGAAAAGTGACGCGCTCGTGGGAGTTAAGGCTGAAAAGGGATCCCCCATTGCATGGCCCATGATAATCCGGTGTGACTTCATTAAAAATAAAACCTTCAGCGTGACCTGTGTGGCTGAGTTGGTCGGACATCGTCCCGGAAGGTCACTGTTTTGATTGTCAGGCAGGGCACATGCCTGGGTCGCAGGTTCTGCCCTGGCCAGGGTGCATATGAGAGGTAACCCAGAGGTGTTTCTCACATTGACGTTTCTCTCCCTCTCGTTCTCCTTTCCCGTCTCTTTAAAAATAACTCAATAAAATATTTAAAAAAATAAAACCAGCAGAAGCCAGTTCTCACTATTCACCCACACCTGAGAACTTGCGGGAAGTTACCTGGCTTGTCCACCGCAGCCTGCCCCACCCGTAGACCGTGGTGGGCACTGCAGTGAAGAAATAGTCACGCTACCAGTGTGCTGCCCTTCCACTGTGGCCCGGTTCAGCAAGCATCAAGCCCTCTCTTGATTTTGAACAGGATTTTAGTCTTTTAAGACCATCTGAGGGAGCCTTGTGGCAGCCCCGGGATACACAGCCTGGTCTGGACTCGGCCTGTGCTACTGGAGCAGGTGGGGCTTATCCTTCATTATGAGCTGTTAGCATTTCCTGAGCGCCCACGGGGTGTTGTGCTGTCTGGAGCACAGGGAAGGGTTTGAACCAGCCGAAGGCCTCTCCCCCTCTCACTGAGTCACCGTTATGCCTGTTGGAGCTGCGTCCCATGTGTTTACTTGGTCTATCTTGATGGCAGTTCTGTTTGTCACTGCCACCCTGCCCACCAGCAGTTACGGGGCTTTGTGCCTAGTCCAGCACCCTTGTCCTGAGCATGCTGATCCCGGTTTCCCCCATGGTGGCCCACGCCTGCCCTCAGAGCACTACTAGAAGTGAGGACTGATGCCACCAGTGTGGCTGCTGGCCCTCGAGAGTCCCTCGGCCTGGGGAAGAGCTCGAGCCCTGTGACAGTCATTCCCTTCTCTCTCTCATCCTGGTCCTTTTAGACAGAAAGATCCCAGTGAGGTGGGTTTTCTGCGGTTCTGTGTTGGAGGCCCAGGGTCGCCACGGTGGACTTGGTGAATGGGAGCGCTTCTCTTACCCTTTCGTCCTCACAGCCACACTTTGAGGTAAGTCAGTGGCTCCAGCTGCAGCGGGAACTGGAAGCACAGGAAGGTGGAGTAACTTGTTCAGTGTCAAACAGCTGAGACGAGGTGGAGTCAGGAGTTGAATTCAGGCAGTCGGCTTTTAGAATCTGCGTTTTTGACCACTTGGCCACAGTGTGTGAGACCTATTGAGTTCTCGCCCTAAAAGCAGTTGTGGGTTTTACGTCCTCCCGTCAGCCCTCGACTGTCACACCCTAGGCCTATTGCTTAGGGGAGATGGCTGCCCCCAAGTTAAGATTCAGTTTCTACTTTCTGCTTTGTCCTCATCTTTGGTGGACCTCAGCAAAGGGAGATGAGAAGGTGCTCCCACGGTCTCTGAGCCCTGGGGTGCAGAGGGGTAGCTGGAGATAGGAAGAAAACCAGGCACCCTGCCCGGTACCCTCCACCTACCCGTGGTTATTTCTGCCAGCTGCGCTATGGGCAGGCCAGAGGCCGATCCTTGTCTCGTAAGTGGAATTGAATTAGATTGTAATGGATGAAAAAAAAATTAATCCCCTCCTATGAACCTTCCAGAATCTAGGTCCCTGGTCTTTTATGGCAGCATGCTTCTCAGGCCCCTGACCTATGGCCTTCTGACCCCTCCCAGCCCTGAAGATAGAAACTTCCCTCACTCCTAGTGGTTCCCTCTCCCCAAACTCCAGGTCAGGGAGAATGCATACTCCTTAGAGGGCCGCATGTACCTGGCCTTTGCTCTCAAGTCACTCCAGCCCCACCTTCTGGCCTTGACCCAGCCTGAACCTAACGAAAGCTCAGAAACCTCTGCTGCAGAGAAGAGTGTCTGGGCCCCTCCAGGGTTTTTTTCCCACCCCTTTAACAGTTGCTGGATGCCCAATGGGGTCACGGTCTCCTTGTTAGAAGAAATAGATTAGGTCCTCCAGGTTAGCACTTGGGTGTCAGAAGAGATCCCACCATCCTGCTGAACATCACCCCTTCCTTTCCCCCACTGCCCAGGGTCCACCTCTCCAGCTGGGTTTTGAAGGGTACAAACTGGGGTGGGCCTGGGAGGGAATCGCCGAGCGGGCAGCACCCCCTGGTGCTCGCCGCAGGGACTGCGCTATGGGGCAAAAGTAGGGGGCTAAGAACTGAAAGAGGCTACGACACGCGGGACCCTGCTGGCCACACCTGGCCTGACGGGGTATATCCTGCGCGACAGGGTGGACGGGCGGCTAGGGTTCTGCCCTCCTCCTACACCCTTTACCCGGGCGACATCTCCAGGCCCACGGAGGCCAGGGCGGGGAGGAGCCGGGCCGGGGGCGGCCTGGCAGGAAGCGGCACGCACCTTCCGCTGCAGGAGGAGCAGGTGGCTGCACTGAGGGCCGGGGCCCCAGGCTTCCTGTGTGCGCCCGCCAGCTACAGTTTCTCGGCAGAGCTCCTTGGGCCGCCCCGGCCTCCTGGCCAGGCCCCATGGCCCAGACCCCCGACGGCATATCCTGTGAGCTGCGAGGTAAGCTCTGGCCCTTCTTGCCTACTTGGCTGGGAAAAAGCAGTGCGGCCGCCAAACCAGAGGCCGACCTGGTGCCCTGGGGATGCCAGGCAAGCATTTCTCTCTGCTCCTGAGGGCTTGCTGCCTGGAAATCCACTCCACTCCTTCCTTGCTGGCCTATAGATGAGCCCAGGCTCCTAGCCTGGAACAGACAGACCATGAATTGACAGGGTATGAATTGACCTCCGTGGGAGGACCAAAGTCATCCAGTAGGCTGCCCTTTCACAGGCGAGATCACCAGGTTCCTGTGGCCCAAGGAGGCAGAAGTGCTGCTGAAAACCTGGCTCCCAGAGCAGGAGGGTGCTGAGCAAGGTCATGTCCTGGTATGGCAGGGGCAGGGCTTGGGAGGACGCTGGGCCCAGCAGAAGGAGCCCCTTGCCTGCCCAGGGTGTCAGACACTCTCTCCCCCCAGGCACTGCTGCGATGGAGAGCCTACCTGCTCCACACCTGCCTCCCACTGAGGGTGAGTCAGTCTCCGTACCTGGCCAACACCCACTTTGCCCTCCAGCAGCTTCCTTGACGAGAGGGCTGTATCTGTGCATCTTGTCCCTATGGGTCCTGCCCTCCCGAGAGCAGGCAGGACTGGAGTCTAGGCCCCCCTCACTCCCAGCTCTAGGCTGCACAAGGGACTGGGCTCCCAGGAGGGTGGGGCTCAGCCCTTGGTCCAGGCTGACCCCAGCACTCCACAGGTGGGCTGCACCTTCAGCTACCTGGAGGTCCAAGCCATGGCACTGCAAGAGACACCCCCTCAGGTGAGACTCTGAGTACAATGAGGGCTTGCCTTTCCCTCCCCTTCCCCCACCTCCACACACACAGCCCAGCCCAGCTGCCTGCCCTTCCAGGTCACGTTTGAACTGGAGTCCCTACCTGAGCTGGTCCTGGAGTTTCCTGGTGTGGCTGCCTTGGAACAGCTGGCCCAGCACGTCACTGCGGCCATCAAGAAGGTCTTCCCTCACTCCACCCTTGGGTGAGGCTCAACAACTGTATGGGGCTGGCAGGGAAGGAGACACAAGTGGGCCGTTTCACACCCCAGAGTGCTGGAAGTCCCTTTCCCCCTCTCCTTTGTTCCTTCCTCAGGAAGCTGTTCCGGAGGCCCACACCCCCCTCCATGCTGGTTCGTCTGGAGAGAAGCAGCCCCTCCGAGACCACTGTACCCAGTAGCCCCTGTGGTAAGGGCCTAGGCAGGGCCACACGGGGCTTCCAGCTGCCCCCTTCCTACAGCCCCAGACCCCTGGACTTGAAGGTCTCCCAAAGTGAACAGACCCATTCGAGGTGCAGCCATCACCCAGCTTGGGTCTGATCTTCATCCATCTCTGACCTTTTGTCTACTCCTCCCCCCACCCCACCCTGTCATACCCTTGGCATCTCTCCAGGTGGCTTCTTGGAGACGTACGAGGCTCTGTGTGACTACAATGGCTTCCCTTTCCGAGAGGAGATTCAGTGGGTGAGGGTAGGGCCCTCTCTGGGGGGCTCTGAAGACATCCGGTCCCCATGTGCATTGAGTCCCTCCCTGCTCCTTGTGCCCCAAGCTAGTCGGAGACACTTTCTTCCTGTCCAGGATGTGGACACTGTCTACCACCGTCAGGGCTGCCGCCATTTCAGCCTGGGAGACTTCAGCCATCTGGGCAGTCGGTGCGTGGCCTGCCAGCACTGGGAAGGGAGGAAGATTCCATAACCCACATTCCTGGGCCTCAGCCTCTCCGTGGAGGGGGACGCTGGGCCTAGGATCTGGCTGGAGGACCTGAGCCCTGCCCCTGCCCCTTCGCCCACCCAGGGACCTGGCACTGAGCGTGGCTGCCCTGTCCTACAACCTGTGGTTCCGGTGTCTCTCCTGTGTGGACATGAAGCTGGTGAGAGTGCAGGGGCAGGGAGGCGTCAAGGGTGTGGGGACCAGGGTGCAGCCCACTGAGCCCCCACTCTGTTCTCAGAGCCTTGAGGTCTTGGAACAGATTCTGCACATGATGAGTCAGTCGTCTCACCTGGAGGAGCTGGTGCTGGAGACCTGTGGCCTGAGGGGGTAAGGGGAACAGGGAGGGCAGCTGGGATGGGGAGGAGGTGGGAATCCAGAGTCCGAGTCTCACCCCTGAGGTCTGGTCCCCAGAGAATTTGTTCGGCGACTGGCCCAGGCGCTGGCAGGGAACGCAAGCTCTGGGCTTCAGGAGCTCAGCCTGGCGGGGAACCTGCTGGATGACCGAGGTATGGCCGAGCCTGGGGAAGCGCCTGGGGTTGGTGCTGGAGAAGGTAAGACCCACGAGGTTTGCCCCCATCCCCAGGCGTGGCTGCGCTCAGCAGACACCTAGAACGTAGGCCTGGAGCCCTGAGGAGACTCAGCCTAGCACAGACAGGGTTGACGCCTCGAGGTAGGTGGAGCCAAGGAGGGGGTAGGGTGAGGAAGCGAGCAGGGAGGTGGGTCTTCTTGATCGCCCGGCCACCCCTCCATCACCACCAGGAATGAAGGCTCTAGGCCGGGCCCTGGCTTCCAATGCCTCCTTTGACTCTGCCCTGACCCACCTGGATCTTTCTGGGAACCCTGGGGCACTGGGGGCCTCGGAGGACAATGGGGTGAGTGACTGTCTTTAGGGGTAGTGATTGGGGGCACTGCCTTTAGTGGGATCTCAGAAAGTTCTTGGTGAGGCGACCCCCTGACTCCTTCCCTCTCCCATCCCATCCTGCCACCAGGGACTCTATAGTTTCCTGAGCCGCCCTAATATTCTGACGTTCCTGAATCTCGCGGGCACCGACACCGCCCTGGACACTGTGAGGGGGTGGTCAGTGGGGTGGGGTGATCGGTAGGGCTGGGGGCCGGGCCTGCGGCCCGAGGGTAGACTGGAGGGCAAGGCTGGCGGGGTGGGCTCCGTCCTCCGGCCGGTGCAGCCCACCCTCCTCCTGCAGCTCTTTGCCGCACTGTCCCGCGGCTGCTGCGCCAGCCTCACCCACCTCGACGCTTCGAGGAACGTCTTCTCTCGCACGTAAGGGGGCGGGCCGGGTCGGGGCATACCGCGGGGGACGGCGGGGGAGAGACTGCCCGGAGCCGCCTCCCGGCGTCTGGAAGCCCACTCCTCCCGCCCCCCCACCCACCCCAGGAAGTCCCGGGCTGCGCCTGCCGCGCTGCAACTCTTCCTCAGCCGCGCAGGAACGCTTCGCCACCTGAGCCTGGCAGGCTGCAAGCTGCCCCCCGACGCGCTCAGGTGAGTGTCGTTGCCCATGGCTATGCCCCAGCCTGTGCAGCCACCCCCCAGCCGGTCCTCCAGCGCCTCACCCTGCTCCCATCGCACCCATAGCCTCCCCACCCATAACCTCCCCGGCATCCCGGCCCTTCCTTCTTGGTATTCGTGCCCCGGGGCTCCCTTTCCCATCCCCCGTCACCTCCTGTGACATCCCCTCCCAGGGCCCTTTTGGAAGGCCTAGCGCTCAACATGCACACGGGCGACCTGCACCTGGACCTCAGCGCTTGTGAGGTGAGCGCAGGGCCCCGACGTGCGCAGGCAGTGTGCCCACACGCAGCCAGCGGGGCCGCGGGGGCGTGGGGCCGCCGGATCCTCCCCACCTGTGCGGCCTGCTGGCCTGAGCACGCCCCGCCTTCCACCTTCAGCTGCGCTCCGCCGGCGCTCAGGTGATACAGGACCTAGTGTGCGATGCCAGCGCGGTGAGCTCCCTGGATCTGTCAGATAATGGTGAGGCCACCCCATCCACCCAGTTCCCACTCCACCCCCAGCCCTGCAGCCTCGCCTGTGCGTGACCCCAACCGCCCCCAGGCTTCGGCTCTGACATGGTGACTCTGGTGCTGGCCATCGGGAGGAGTCGGTCCCTGAGACACGTGGCGCTTGGAAGGAACTTCAATGTTCGGTGCAAGTAAGCCCTCTTCCCACCCCCGGGCCTCCCAGACAGCCCCCCACTGCCCGGGTTTCTCCCCCAACCACGGCCCGTGCCCACAGGGAGACCCTGGACGACGTGCTGCACCGGATTGTCCAGCTCATGCAGGATGACGACTGCGTGAGTTCACGGGCCATGCGGGATCCTCAGTCAGCGGACCCCCGCGACCCCTCTGACTCCTGCTCCCTCAGACCCGGCGACCTTGCCCTCCTTGCCGACTCCAGACTCCAGCCACCAGTGGCTTTCTCCTCACCCCAGCCCCTGCAGTCTCTCTCTGTGGCTGAGTCGCGGCTGAAGCTGGGAGCCAGCGTCCTGCTTCGGGCTCTGGCCACCAATCCTAACCTGACAGCTCTGGATATCAGCGGCAACGCCATGGGGGACACGGGTGCCAAGATGCTGGCCAAGGCGCTTCGGGTTAACACCAGACTCCGGTGGGCGGGGTCTGAGGGGTGGGACCGAGGGGGAGGAGGGCGGGGCACGGAGAGGCCTGCTGGGGTGAGGGGTGGGGCTGATGGAGGCGGCTGGGCTAGGCTTGCGGGTTGGGTGCGGCCTGGCAGAGCTCCGCCCCCAGCTGAAGCCCCTCCCGGCCCAGGTCTGTGGTCTGGGACCGTAATCATACGTCTGCTCTGGGCCTGCTGGACGTGGCGCAGGCCCTGGAGCAGAATCGAAGCCTGAAGGCCATGCCTCTGCCACTGTCCGACGTGGCCCAGGCGCAGCGCAGCCGCCCAGAACTGACAGCACGTGCAATACATCAGGTGTGTGTGGGGGGCTTCTCTCCGCTGCTCTGCCCTGTGCGGTGGCCCTGCTCCCCAGCACCTATCCATATCCTGTGTCCCCAGATCCAAGCCTGTCTCTTGAGGAACAACCACACAGACCACGTCTCTCCTGCCAGCATCTCCTACCAGCAGCCACTAGGTCTGGTCTGCAGCCCCTCTGAGCAGGTCAGCGGCCCTTCCCTAACCCTGAGTACAAGCAGAAGACAGATACAGGGCTGGAGTGTCTGTGGCACCTGAGAGACTCCATGAATCTGAAGGTCTGACTTTCTGGGGCCAGGGGGCCTAAATCCTCCTGCTCCAGACAGTGCCCTCTCCTTGGTCTGGAGAGGACCCAACTGCACCTCTAGTAGCTCCCCCAAATACTACCACTGGCTGCCTTTTTAAAGCACTTACATAGACTCTCCTGTTAAAGATAGGAGGTATTTAAATATCTCCCCCAACCCCGCCTCTGTAGCTTCCCATTCACTCTCCTCTACGTTCCCCTTCCCTCTACGCTGACCTCTGTCATGGCCAACCCAGTGACCCTTTCTCTGGCTTCATCTCCCTCCACTACCTTGTCTTTGTAAGAAACCTTTCCACCTCTTATTCCTAAACTCCACCTCTCTCCCCAGCTCCAGAGCCCAGGCATCTTGACCCAGACATCCCGCAGGGCTCCACATTCTATACACCTTCAAGCGATCTCATTGTCTCCCACAAACTCTTCTCTCCACCCTGAAGCCCAGCCTCCCTGGTGCCCACACCCACCCAGTGCTGTGGACAGAGGCGTGGACCAGGTTTCTCCTGGCCATGCTGGAGCCGCACTCCCACTTCTCCCCACCTCCCAGTCTGTCCTCCAGGTGGATGGTGAACAAACTGAGCTTCCGAAACATAGACATGACTAACAGCTCCTTTCCATCCTATTCTGTGCACTTGGGAAGTATACGCAAAGTCCCTGCATGGAACCAAAGGAGACGCCACTCTTTCTCCTTGAACAGTTAGGCTGTCCTGATGGTATTGGCTTCAGGACCCCGCACCCTGGCGGAGACCCTGGGAAGGAGGTAGTCGGGGTCTGGGAGACTGGCGGGGGCTGGACTGGGACCGATTCTCCATGTCTCTTAGGAAGTGAATGAGCTGTGCCAGTCAGTGCAGGAGCATGTGGAGCTGCTGGGCTGCGGGGCTGGGCCCCAGGGTGATGCTGCCGTGCACCAGGCTGAGGACGCCATCCAAAATGCCAACTTCTCTCTCAGCGTGAGTGAGCAAACCCTCTTGCCATGAGGACCTTTCCCCTCCTAGTGAGGCGCACATTGCAATTGCTGTTCCTTCTTGGCCTCCAGATTCTCCCCATTCTATATGAGACAGGAAGCTCCCTAAGCCATCAGTGGCAATTACGGCAGAAGCTGGAGGGCCTCCTGGGGCAGGTGGGTGAGGTCTGCCGCCAGGACATTCAGGTGAGATGGTCTCCTTGTCCCTACCCTACTTCCTGATGCAGGCTTGACCCCATCTTATCAGCCTGACTGTGATATTCCCTGAGTCAATATTCTGTGGAGGTCAGAGCCCACAGCTGTTCAGTCTGGGCCCTGGCCACAGCCTCACCATGCTCTGGCCTTTGCCCAGGACTTCACTCGGGCCACACTGGACACAACAAGGAGCCTCTGCCCACAGATGCTGCAGGGATCCAGGTGGAGGGAGCAGCTAGAGGGGGTCCTGGTAGGTTCAAGGAGCCTCCCAGAGCTGCTCCCAGAGCACCTGCTGCAAGACGCCTTCACTAGGCTCAGGTAGGCTAGATGGGGAAAGCTGGGCCGGGCTGGGCAGAGCAGAGACAGAACACTAACCCCTACCCTTTCTTGCCCTCAGGGACATGCGGCTCTCAGTGACAGGATCCTTGGCAGACAGCATTGTGGCTCAAGCGCTGGCGGGTCTGAGTGCAGCCCGGGATCGGCTGGTGAGGGGAAGTGTGCACTTGCACACGCACACACACACAGCGACCTGGCCACTGCCTTGCAGGGGTTCCCCATTATCTTCTGCCCAAAGATATTTTAGGGTTCCCTTAGCACTGATGGGACTGTGGCTGGGGCCCTACCTGCCCATCTTAAGAGTGCCTGGTATTTCAGGTAGAGAGTCTGGCTCAGCAGACAACAGCGGCAATGCCCTCTGCCATACCAGCCCTGGAAGAAGGCCAGTCCACCCACTTTGGTCCTGGGGAATTGGAAGGCCTTTTCTTCCCTGAGGAGGACAAGGAGAAGGAGGATGAAGAGAAGCATGAGGTAGGTGGTGCCAGGACTCTGGGCCTGGAAACCTAGATCTTCCATCTTGTTCTGGGCTGTGGAAAGTGGGGAAGCAGCTCCCTCGCCCCAGGCCTAGTTTGTGCCCTCCCCAACAGGATGGCAGTCCTCCACAGAAGTGGCCTGGGTCCAGCTACTGCCTTCACCTGGTCCAGTCCACTCACAGTAAGTCAGGGCCTGGGAGGCAGGGAGTTACTGAGTTGGGCTGAAGCTCCATTAGACCTAGCCACCTGGCCACATTCATTCAGCCCTGTTGTCCCGGAAACTCCCCGACCCTTTCCTGGACTAGACAAGGACCCCCGCGCATCCTGCAAGATTGGGGTCCGCTGTGGTCAGTCAGCATGAAGCGGGACCTGAGCATACCAGAGCCCAGACACGGTCTCCACTCGCGCCCCCGCCCCCCCCCCAAGTCTACCCCCAGGACGCGCATGCTTGGTGGCAGTGGCGCGCGCCGCTCGGGGCCGCGCTCAGCACCACGGACAGCGGCGGCGGGGGAGGGGCTGGCGGGGGGAGGGGAGCGGGCCTCGTTGCTGGGCCCCTCCCAGCGCCCTGGGCGGGTCCCCCGCCGCCCTAGCGCTGCCACTGCCACCTCCCCAGGCTCTGCTCTCTGTGCTCTTCTGGTGCTCTCCCCTCAGGTGCTGCTGAGGAACCAGAGCTCGAGCTGGCGGCTCCTGGAGAGGATGCGGAGCCGCAGGCGGACCCATCTGCACGCGGCTCTCCGAGCCCCGCCGCTCCCGGGTCCCCGGCCGGCCCGCTGCTTCGCATGGACCTGCCACCCTCCGGGCAGCCTCTGCGCCATCCAACGAGGGCCCGGCCACGGCCCCGGCGCCAGCACCACCACCGCCCGCCGCCTGGAGGCCCCCAGGTGAGCGCCCTCCCCCAACCCCAGAGCGATGGAATTGGGGGTCGCAGGTGCCCGTTTTCTCCTCACAGATAATGGCCGGCAGGGAAGTGGGTTGTGGGGAGCTCAAGATCACTTGGTTGTGTGGCCACATCCTGGCTTCTTCCTGGCCACCCTCACCCCAGGCCATATCCGTGCGTGGTCGTGAGTGGTGGGCTTCCTTAAGGGTGCACCTGGGTGTAAACTCCACCTCAGGTTGACACACTGCATGGGTGGATGTGCAAGAGAGTGGCTGTCTTATCCAGCATCACCCAGGGTTACTGAAAGATACCGGACTCCCAGACTGCAGGGACAGTCCTGTGTCTACTGCACATCTGGCCAGTGTCAGTGTGGGCAGACGTATGTGTACCCCAGGGACTGGTAGGGTAGTGGGCACACGGCAGAAGGGGAGGAGAAGCTGGCTTGAGGCCCCCCAAGAGGGTCTGACGCAGCAGGCCTGGTGGGGTGGAGGTGGGGGTGGGGGTTACTGCAGGAAACTGTTTGGAGCAGAGCGGGTGGCAGGTGAGAACGTGTGACCCAGGGGATGCATGGGCTCTAGCCTGCTGGTGACCGGGTGGTTCAGGATGTGTAGGTGACTCCGTGGGACAAGAATGGGTGTGGGCTGGGTGTGTGCCCAGAGCCGACCGTGTGTGAGGGTTATGTGACAGCAGCAGCTCTGTCCACTAGCCGGATGGGGCAGAGCTTGCGTGTCAGGAGCCCCCTGGAGTCACCCCAGCTCCCAGGTCCTGGAGTTGCCTGAGGCCGACTGTTGGACAAGGGAGGTGCGGAAGAGTCACACTTGCACTCAGCCTTGACCCCTGACCTTGTGGTATCCACCAGGTTCCCCCAGCCTTGCCACAGGAAGGGAATGGCCTCAGTGCCCGTGTGGACGAGGGCGTGGAGGAATTCTTCTCCAAAAAGCTGATCCAGCAGGATCGCCTGTGAGTGAGGGGCAGTTGCAGGGGATGGGAGAGGGTGGGCTGCTCCATGGGCCTTCCTGCTTACTACTGGCTGTCCCCACAGCTGGGCCCCCGAGGAGGACCCAGCCACCGAGGGCAGCACCACCCCTGTCCCCCGTACACTACGAAAGAAGCTGGGCACCCTCTTTGCCTTCAAGAAGCCTCGTTCAACGCGGGGGCCACGGCCTGACCTAGAGACCAGCCCTGGGGCAGCTCCCCGCACCCGGAAAACCACACTTGGGGACCTGCTGCGGCCACCAGCCCGCCCTGGCCGTGGGGAGGAACCTGGGGGGGCCGAAGGAGGCAGGGGCAGCCCTGATGCTGCCCGCAGGAGCCGGCCTCGCTACACTCGAGAGAGCAAGGCCTACTCGATGATACTGCTGCCTGCCGAGGAGGAGGCAGCTCTGGGTGCCAGACCCGACAAGGTGAGGCCTGGTGACGGGGTGAGGGCTCTGCCGGAACCGAGGGCACTGGGCTCTCGCCCCACTCCAGCACCTCTGTCCCCAGAGGCGGCCCCTGGAGCGAGGAGACACAGAACTGGCCCCGTCCTTTGAACAGCGGGTCCAAGTGATGCTGCAGAGGATCGGCGTGAGCAGAGGCAGTGGGAGCGCTGAAGGCAAGAGGAAACAAGTGAGTCGGGAGGGACACAGTACGAAATGAGGGGGCAGGTGACATGTGGCTTGTAGCAGTCTGTGGGTGACATATGTGACCAGGAGACTCACAGGTCTGCCAGTTCTACCCCCCTCTTCCAAATAGTGATCAGATTCAATTGCTCTTCTCTCTTGGCTCCTGCCCTGGCCCAGGCCACTGGTATCTTCGCCTTGGAGCTGTCAGCCCTTTCTCTGCAGATCTAACAGAGTCTGACCTTGTTACCTACATTTGAAACAAGTGGCCCAGGGGCTTCCTCTCAAGCCACTGCCTCGACTGCTAACCCTGCTTCAAGGCCCTGTGGGGTCTCAGCCCTGGTCGCTGCTTTCCTCTCACTGCTCTCGACCCCTGGTTGCCCCTCAGAGCCTCTGCTTACGTTCCTGTCTGGAGCACCTCCCTGGCCCACTCCCAGCCCCTCACCAGCACCCACGGGTTACAGGCTCCTCTGCGGCCGTCCCTGCATTTTCCTCTCTTCCATGGCTCTCCCGCTAATGCCACTCTAGTCACCACAGTAGAGAAAGTGAATCAGAGAATGAAGACATCACATTATCTACGGGTCTGTGCATGCATATGCATGTCTGCGTTCACCGTCCACCACCCACGACTGACTCTGAGCTCCAAGACCAGGACCGGGTTTGCCGCGCTGTTGCCCAGCCCACATTTGGTGGCAGTTACAAGAATGAGCCCAGGGTGAGGGCGGTTCAGTGCTGAGTTTCACTTCCGTTTCCTATAGAGCAAAGACGGAGAGATCAAGAAGGCTGGCTCCGATGGTAAGTGGGGACCTGGGCTAGGGCAGTACGTTTGGGGGAGGGGGGTGTCCTCAGTGATTAAGTCCCAAGGCACTTGCTCTCCTGGGGGATGAGGGGGAGAAGCCAGGTCTTTCTTCCCCTCACCCCCAAGGCCTGGTGCCTGAGCCCCCAGTCCCACTTGCAGGTGACATTATGGACAGTTCCTCAGAGGCCCCTCCCATCTCCATCAAGTCCCGCACCCATTCCGTGTCTGCAGGTGAGTGGGGGTCCCTGTGTGTGTCGGGGGCCACGCAGGTCAAGCTCACTCCCAATGCCTGGCCCAGGTCTTGGCTGACACCCTCCTCCTTACAGACTCCTCATGTAGACCTGGGTCAGGGGGCCAGGGGCCTGAGTCCTCCACCTGGAAGACGCTGGGGCAGCAGCTGAATGCAGAGCTTAGGAGCCGTGGTTGGGGCCAACAGGATGGTCCAGGACCTCCTTCCCCTTGTCCCAGCCCCCGAAAAGCGAGCCCCTCCCCAGACAGCCTGGGCCTCCCTGAGGATCCTTGCTTGGGCCCCAGAAATGAAGGTAAATAGGCACCCTAGCCCCTACCCCAATACGGGCTGGGGACCCTGAAGGTGGGAGGCAAGGGCTGGAGCAGGGGCAGCTGTAGGGACCATACCCTGATACCCCGGCCTCCCCCAGATGGCCGGCTGAGGCCCAGGCCTCTCTCACCAGGGCGACGGGCAGCGTCTGTGCACGAGGACCAGCTCCGGGCCCCTGTCGGTGAGGGGGGCACCGCCATGTGTGCTTGAGTGTGGGAGAGGTGGGTGGGGGCCCCAGGTCCCCCTTCATGACTCTGGACCTTGGAGGGGCTACCGGTAGTGCGAGGTGAGACATCGGGGAGCCAGGAGCAAGGGTCCGACAGCCCTTCCAACCAGCCCGGTTCCACCTCCAAAAGAGCGACCTCTGCCAGGGTGGGAGGACACAGGGGGAAGGGGAGGCTCTGAAGGCAAACTGTGTGTATGTGTGTGTGCACGCCAGCATACACTGGGGACAGAGGGTTGGGACCAGGTGGCAAGCCCTTAACAACCCACCCCATGCCTTTCTATGTCCCTCAGAACGGCCCTTACGGCTGCAGCGCTCCCCTGTCCTCAAGCGAAGGCCAAAGCTTGAGGCACCCCCATCACCAAGCCTAGGTAAGAAGGGGCTGGGGCCCTGGCTGGTGTGGCTCAATGGATTGAGCGCCGGCCTGCGAACCAAATGGTTGCAGTTCAATTCCCGGGCCCATCAAGGTGCATGCCTGCGTTGTAGGCCAGGTCCCTAGTATGGGGGGTGTGTGAGAGGCAACCACACATTGATGTTTCTCACCCTCTCTTTCTCCTTCCCCTCTCTAAAAATAAATAAAATCCTTTAATGGGTGGCAGGACTAGTCAGCCCAGTTCCGACCTTCCTCTCTCTCCCTCTCCTTTCGCAGGATGTGGCCCTGGAGCCGAGCCTCTGCTCCCACAGGATACAGAGCCCTCCAGCCCTGAGCGGAGCCCACCCTCCCCAGTCACAGACCAAAGAGGCGGCGGCCCCAACCCCTGACCTTCTCCTTTCCTGCCGCATGAGATTATTTTATTAAAAAACTCAAGGAAGCAGAGTGTGGAGCACTATTTGTCCATCCCCAGGCACGACCACATTCTCCCACATGGCCACGTGATCCCTCACACCTGGGTGTGCTCAGATTCCGGCTGTGGCTCCATCAGAAAGTGCAAGGCCCAGGCCAGGAGCTGCGAAGGGAGCCTGAGAAGAGAACCAAAGCTTTAGGTCAAGGAAGACTAGGACTAGTGGCCGAGAGAGTGGGGCTGCCCCAGGCACTCACCTGGCAGCCTGGACCTGGGCACAGAGGGAAGTGCAGGGTGGGTCGTACTCATACTGGAAGGTGGAACCATCACGATGCTTCTTTGGGGGACCCTGAAGAGGACATAGTGTCTGCAGAGGGGCCAACAAGGACCCCTAACCCCATCCAAGGTTACCCCAGCCCCCCTCCCAGCTCTATCCAAGGACCACCTCATTCTACCCTCCAGTTGTAGGGGGGCTATGCTCACCCAGACAGGACTGGACTCCAGGACTCCCTTGGTGGTGCTTTTCCTTGGAGAATGCTGCCGATTCTTGAGGGGCAACCCTAGCTCCTTGAACTCTATTTTAGACTGCTGGGGCCTGGTCACATGGGCCTGATGTGGACTGGGGATGTGACCAAGATGTGACAGACTTGCAGTACAACTCAGGAGTGGGGAACTAGGGGGTCGGGGACCAGGGGCTAAGCAGATGGCTGGTAGGGGCTGGGAACTGGCCTTCTGCCCTGTGTCTGGAGCAGCCAAGGACAGGGCAGGCATAAGGCTGACACTGGCACCACTTTCCTCTGACGACATGTAGCTGGGTAAGGCAGGGGTTCCTGGGGAGGAGGGGACTCACTGTGGGCACAGCTCTCTCAGTTCAGACCAGCTGAGTGGCCTGTGACCTTAGGCCTGCAGGGACCGTGTTCGTCCCTTTCATAGCATCCTGTGTGACCTGGGCACTGAGTGAGTGTGGCTTCAGCAAGACCTTACCTGAGGAACTGAGTGAGGAAGAAGAGGAGGTCAGGATCAGTGACAGGTCCTGAAGAACTGGGTCTGGTGGGGGCAGCTCAGGGCCTGGGGGTCCAGAAAGGATTATCAGCACTGTGGGCACCAGGCCCCCAGATATTCCCCTCTGGACCTCTCCAGTGCTCCTTACCCTGTGCACTCTGACTTGGGCCCAGAGAGTTCAGAATTCGCTGGTCATTCTCAGAGATGTGCAGCCATTGGCTAGGGACAGTGTATACAGCTTCCCCCTGTGGAACTGAACTGTCAGCCTGGACCTTGCCCACTCCTCATCCTGACATTTCCCAAGGCCAGCCCCAAACTGACCTTGGCCAAGTGGCTGGAGGCGGCCCAGCGGGTGAGCGGGGGCATTGTGCAAGGGCCTGACAGCATCAGACAGCTCTCAGCCAGGAGCACTAGTGCCCCTTGGTACTCCTGTTCCTCCTGCACCTCATCCAGAAGTTGGGACAGTGAAAGGCCTGGGGTCAGAGGGGTAGAGGGTGGGCTGGAGCTCAAGGAGAAGGAAGGGTAGGGTGGGTGGGAAAGAAGGCTTATTAAAGGAGCAGGAGGTAACGGCTGAAAAGTCATCTGTAGCTACTGATGGCTACAGAGAGTTACGGTCAACCTTACAAGTACCTGCATTGGAGGAGGTGGACTCTGAAAGGTGCTCCCTATAGAAACAGAGGGGACAGGCCTCAGGGACAATCCTGAGGCCTGTCAATACATTTGCCGCCCTCTGATCAAGCCACACCTGGCCTGATCCCAACCCCAAACTCACTCCAGGCAGACTTTGAGCTTTTTCTGCACATCTGGGTCCTGGTTGCTAGGAAATAGATAGTGATAAGCAGTCAATGTTACTTGGGGTCCAAGCCCTCCCACCCAAAAGGCCTATGCCAATGTCAGCCAGGCCTGGGTGGGGAGAACAGCTGGAGAGTGGGGGGGTATCACTTACCAACTAGTGACCCAATCCCGAGGCTGCTCTGTGGGCATTAGGCTGAAGCGGTGCACCTGGAGGTAGAACTCTGCGTGCTGGAGGGGTGAGTTCAGGGGTGAGTCTCAGGGGCTCTCACAAAGACTCAGGCCCAGTAACCTGTCCACGCCAGCCTTACCACTCACCGTGCTGCCCTCAGCCACTTGGACTCGGACCTCGCAGTCTTGCAGCAGCAGCAATCGGCCTTCAGCCTCTCGGAAACCAAATTCCTTCTCTTCCCTGTGGACAGCACGAAGCTCACAGCCTAGTTCTCTGGAACACAGCCCCGCCTGCCTGGGGTCCGCCCCCATCAGGCTCAAGCCTGAGTTCCCCGCTGGTTTCAAATCTCCTACGGCCCCGCGGCGCCTGTCTCACCAGTCCGAGGCGTTCAGGACTTCCTGCGTCATCAGACATCGGACACTGTGGGTCCCGTCGGACACAAGTAGCGAGGCCCCGACATCAGACGTGTCGGGGGCGCGGGACGGGCCCGGGGCCTCGGCCTCCAGCAGCACCTAAGGACAGCACGGGCGTCAATCCCATCAGCCTGGTCTCGGGGCCCTGAGGGGGTAGGGAGTACTCACCTGGAGCAACTGCCCCACCCGTGGACTTGAGAGTCTCTCTGACCCCAGGATCAGCTCCCGAATCCAGGGCCGAAGGACCACGCTCCTCAAGCCTGCCATTCCCGCAGCTGAGCTTAGAGGAGCTCCGCTCGCCCGGGTTTCCCGCGGGCGCTGCGGCGCCGCCCCTTGTCGGAAGAGGAAGCGCATAACTGCTGGGCGGGACCTGAGATCGAGTCCCCGCCCACGTGTATCCCCGCGCGTGCTCACGAGCGCGTACTGATTGGTAACTTGTGTGCAGACTCCTGTTGGGTGGATTGGGTGCTGGCTTACTTGTTCTTCTCTCTCCAAACAGCGGCGCATCTCTTGGACGTTCGTCAAAACTACCTTGGCACCAGACAGGAAGGGGCCAAGGGCTGGCGCAGATGGAGAAGGAGGAATTTGGAGCCAGAGGCTGCGGCTAGAGTAGTCCGAGAGAACTGGCTCAAAGTCACTTCAACGCCGTGTGACCCCGAAGGGTTCAGCAAATATTATAACTCAGTTTTCTCGTCTACAAAATGCGCAGTCCTAAGACTAGGAGAAATAGTAGATAGCGCTCAATGAGTACCACCTCCCATCACTCTGCCCTCAGATTGGCCGAGCCCCTCCCACAGGCTACTGGAACGCGCGGACCGTAGCGTAATGACGTAAGAGTATACGAAGACGTCTCCATCCCCATCACCGTTTCCTAGGAAACGTGGACTCCGCGTGTCACTCTCCGTAGTTGGCCTCTTGACGTCATGGTCTGGAGGAGAGGACCCGGCCAGGGCTACCGCCAGGGGCGGGGCGGTGCGGGCCGGCCAGGCCGCCGGGCTGTGCACCTGCGCCTCCGCGGGCCGCCTGGGGCACAGTCCGCGGCCCGCTCGGCCCCGCTATGTCCAGGCCACAGAGAACGCCGGCGCGCAGTCCCGACAGCATCGTGGAGGTGAAGAGCAAAGTAAGGGCCCCTCCAGTCCCGACTCCGGCACTAGGTGCTTCCAATACCTTCATTCTCCCCTTCCTGGTACCTTGGTCCCACTACCTTCTTTTATTCTCTATCCTCCATGTCCCATTCTCTGGCTTTTCTTCTCGTTTTCCCGCACCCAGCCTCCTTCCTTCCTCCAGCCTCTAGAATCCCTCTGTGGCCTGGGTTACCTGGAGGGCGGGGAGAAGACCTTGGACAGCGTCCCGTGTACTGGGGCTGAGGTCTGGACGCAAGGCTGCAGCTGTTGCGGCAGCCCGCTTTCCCACCCCTGCCACCCTCGGACCTGTGGTGAAAAAGGACTCAGGCTCCATCTTGACCCCTCCTCTTTCCCCCACTCCCTGCCTCCAGTTTGACGCCGAGTTCCGACGTTTCGCGCTGCCCCGCTCTTCGGTGAGCGGCTTCCAAGAGTTCTCGAGGTTACTGCGTGCGGTGCATCAGATCCCGGGCCTGGATGTGCTGCTGGGCTATACAGATGCTCACGGCGACCTACTGCCCCTTACCAACGACGACAGCCTGCACAGAGCCCTGGCCAGCGTGCCCCCACCGCTGCGCCTGCTAGTGCAGAAGCGGGGTGAGAATGGGGTACAGTGGACAGCCTGTGGGGGAGTAGGGTGACAGGGCAGGTCTGTCATGCCGAAGGTACCCAGGCTTCACCCTTTGCATACCCTGCCCTTGGCCTGACCTCCAAGTGGTAGGAAATAGCTGCAGTGTCTCCTTCCCCCAGCCTGGTCCTGATGAAAAAGGGCCCAAATGGCAGAGAAGGGTCTCTGATCTCAGTGCCTCTCTCTCCTGCAGCAGAAGCTGACTCCAGCAACCTGATCTTTGCCTCCAACTCTCTGCAGCGGCGTAAGAAAGGTCTTCTACTTCGACCAGTGGCACCTGTGCGCACCCGGCCACCCCTCCTAATCAGCCTGCCCCAAGATTTCCGCCAGGTTTCTTCAGTCATAGATGTGGATCTACTGCCTGAGACCCACCGACGGGTGCGGCTGCACAAGCATGGCTCTGACCGTCCCCTAGGTTTCTACATCCGAGATGGCATGAGTGTGCGTGTAGCTCCTCAGGGCCTGGAACAGGTCCCGGGCATCTTCATCTCTCGCCTAGTACGAGGGGGCCTGGCTGAGAGTACAGGGCTGCTGGCAGTCAGTGATGAAATCCTTGAAGTCAATGGCATTGAGGTGGCTGGGAAGACCTTGGACCAAGTGACAGACATGATGGTCGCCAACAGCCACAACCTCATTGTCACTGTCAAGCCGGCCAATCAGCGCAATAATGTGGTGCGTGGGGCATCTGGGCGTCTGACAGGGCCTCCCTCTGCTGGGCCTGGGGCTGCCGAGCCTGACAGTGATGATGACAGTAGTGATCTGGCCATTGGGAACCGCCAGCCTCCCTGTTCCAATGGGCTGTCTCAGGGGCCTCCACCCTGGGACCTGCACGCAGATCGCCTCCTTCCCAGTGCCTGCAGCTCTCTGCCATCCCTAGATGACCAGGAGCAAGCCAGCTCTTGCTGGGGAAGTAGCACACGAGGAGATGGTAGTGGCTTCAGCCTCTGACACGCAAGGAAACAGCCCCTTGCCACTCCAGGGGAGTTTCCCAGTAGGGGTTTTAGCTTGCTCACAGGGCCCTCTCAGTCTGGGGAGCATTAAAGGTTTTCTACAAATGCAGTTATGGTCCTTCTGTATCCCAGCCCCAGCCTCCTCCTTGATCCCACAATCTTGCCTTCTGCCCTGGACATGAGGCAGAGGTAATGAGAACAGCAGAGACGTTCCTGTAGTTGAACAGCAGGAAGGCCACCAGGCTTGGAATTTCCAGTGTAAGAAAAGCTCTATGGAAAGAAGCCCCACTGTGTACAAAAGTTTAATTTTGACAAAGGTATAAAGAGGCTGGGCTAGGATGGCCCTTCTGCAGCTGCCAGTGGCTAGGAAAAGTACTCTGGGGACACTGCCCCTCAACTGCTCCTGTCTTTGGACTCTATGATGGGGCCCGATCCTGTCCTTTGCAACCATGCAGCGGTCCTCAGCAAGGACTCCTATTACTACCCCTATAAAAGGGCTCAAGCATCCATCTTTATGAAGACCTTGGGGCGGGAAAAGATCTTGGTGGCCTCCTCTACCTGCACCAGCTTCCGATCCAGCTCAGCACGGTGACTCTGGGCCCTCAGTGAGTCTGCCCTGGCAGGCAGGAGCACCAGCTCACGCAGCAGCTGGCTCTGGCCTACAGGGGGCCCAGGAACAGTTACTGTTAGGCAGGGGTGCATGGTCCCCAGTGGGTTCCCCATCCAGTCCCCCACATACTCACTCTGGAGTAGATTGCTCAGGGTCTCCAGTCGCTGGTTCTCAGGCATGCGAGTGTGGCCAGGGGGCATGGCGGGGTCTGGCTGGCCCTGCTGGCGGGCCTCAGCCTCCTGTCGCCACAGATCCCTGCGCTCCAACAAGCTGTGGATGTACAGGCTCAGGGTTGATGATCCCAGGGCAGATGCCAGCTCCCACCTACCACATGCACCTGTCACCCTGGGTGTTGGGCAGTGGGACCTACTAATGAGGCACATGGCCCTTCTGTGTGGCGTTGTAGTGTTCCTGGGCTTGTCGCTGCTGCTCCAGCACCTGTGCCAGGACCTGCAGCGAGCGGGAATGCCGCCGGGGAGCCCTCTTGGCAGTGCGGACATTGTGGCTAATGAAGTCCACACCCAGGCCTGGCACCTACAGGACATGGCAAGCGTGATGGGCAGACAGCACTGAGTTGTGCCCCTAAACCCCCAGCATCCTTGCCCCGCATCCCAACCTACACATACTTGCACTTTGGCATTGGGATCTGATGGGGTTGGCTGGGGACTGGGGACACGAGGAGGTGGAAGCCCAGGGCCGCAGCGAGAGTGTGCCCGCAGGAAGTGTGCCATCTCTGTCCCAGACGCAGGACCAGGCTCCTGAAGGGCAGGGCATAGAAGAGGGATCAGTCAGGCTGTGGTCAAGGTCTTAACACCTCTCTCCCCCTAGCCCTACCCTCTTGAAGGGCACTTCTCATCAGCATCTAAACACGTGTGTCTCCCATATCCTTAACATCAAACCACCGCTTCTACCTCAGTCTTGGGTCTAGTTACCATTCTCTTTTTCTCTCCTTCCTAGCCAAACTTCCTGGATCTGCCCCCTTCAAGGTCACTGACAGCTGCCTCAAGCCCTTAAATCCAGGGTCACTTCCCTGGTCTCATTATCCTCAGCCTGATCTTCAGTAACTCCTGAGTCTCACTCCTGAGATCCAGTCCCGACTCTCCCTCTGCTTCCTGGACACACTCCCGTCCCCTGGTAGCCCCACAAATGCTTCCGTTTTAACACATCCACATATGACCTTATTGTCTTTTCTCTCAACCCTGCTCTTCCTTCTGAGACCCTTTGACAGAGAAATGGTGCCACCATCTAGTCAAGACAGAATCCCGCCACCATACCCCTGTCCCTGACCTTCCCACTGTCCTTAGAAATAAAGTTTGAAAAGTGGGTTATGTGGTCCTTTATGATCTGGGTGACTGCTTAGCCTAACCGCATGCTCTTACCCCTCACAGTAAACTGTACACAGCATCCCCACTGCCCATACTCCCTCTGATCTTAGGACTTCTATATAATCTTCTCTTCCATTCTCCCCTTGCCTGACTCCAACCTGCCCCTCAGGATCACCCAGCCATCACCACTTCTGAGAATCCCCTAACGGCAGGACCAGCTGTCTCTTAGTCTCCTGTTGCCTTGGTCCCCTGTGATTTTCCTCTCTCCCCATAATTCAGATCAGGGTATAATTTGCCTCTGGGTAATTAAGACAGACAACACTTCTGGCCCTCTGAGGCAGGTACCTGCAGTTGGGCCTTGACCCGGGACTGAACTTTGTCGTATTTGGGAGAGCGCCACAGAGCCTTCAGGGGCCTGGGCTGGCCCTGTTCCCTGCTGCGCTCCTGCTCACGAAAGCGCTTCTGGATCTCCTTGATCCTCCTCAGGTTCTCCTTCTCGTGGTCTTTAGGGTCCTTCCCTGGGAAAAAGATGTTGCCAGGCTCTGCCCTACATACAGCCCATGAAATCCAACTCATACAGTCCACATACAGGCCCGACCTCTCTGAGACCCTATACAGATACCCCACCTCACCATCTCGTTTCTCTCCTGACATGGCAATTATCTTCTATCTCTGATATTTTCTACATTTTTATTGTGGAGTTTATCATTAATCATTTGTGTATAATATTCATCTCCCTTGCTTATTGTCTCCCACACTGACTCCACGATGGCCCATGTTTGTCTTCAACCTAACCTGTTTTCACAACACCGATATGGCCGGGCACACAGCAAGCACTAAACAACAAAACATTTCATCGACGCGTGAATTCAGGAAGCTGAGCTAGGGTTTCCTGGGGACGACCTCACTCAGTCCTCTTCTGCAGGAAGGTAGTGTGTCCCCCTCACGCCCCCTTTATAGTTGGGGAAAGTGACACTTAGCAAAGCCTGAGCTCAGCCCAGGGCAGGAGGAGCAGCAGTTTTTGATCTCAGCTTTGCTTTGCTGCCCCTCCTGCCTGGAACTTACTTTTGGGAGAGGCCCCTGGGCCTAGGGAGATACCCCCAAGTTGCAGCAGCATGCCCCCCACGCCGCACTGGCCACGTTCTAGGATCTGTCTGGCTCCAGGACGTATGCGGGGACCGCGGGCAGGAGTGGCGTCCAAGCCTGGGTCCGAGGTCAGCAAGTCCAGCTTCAGCGAGTTCCCCTCAAGGCGCCCTTGGGCTGAGGGTCGGACGGGGCGGGGTGTGGAGGTCAGTGATGGAGTAGAATCCGAGCTTCACTCTGGCCTTGCTGGGCCGTGGCACTCCCCCCCAACTCACCCGAGGCGGGCCGCCGGTAGTAATCAGGACAGAGCGTAGGGTCTGGGGGGATGGGCCCCGAAATGCGGGACGGGCCCTCGCACATGCCGCCGTCGTCACCCTGTAACGGTGCACCGAGGCCTGCCAGGCTGCTTATCTGGAGCCCTGGACCTCCTTCCTCAGCCTCGTGCCTACTCCCTGGACCAGACCTTGACCCCGGCCGCCTGTACCCTCCACTCCCGTCCCGGGCTTGCACTAGCTGCCTCCACTCCTAGCCCACTTCTCGGACGGTTCGCAGCCCCTCCCCCTCAACAACGGGGCAAGGGGCTCACCAGAGCAGGATTTTTGCAGCTTGCAGCTGCTACCCGACGGGTTTGCTGTTGCCAAGCAACAATAGTTTCCGTCTCTGAGGTCAGGGGGCCAAAGCCCTTGGCGCAAAGCTTTCTGGGGCTTGTAGTTCCAGGTGAAGGTGGAACTGAGTAGTCGCCAGCCACTCATCCCATCCCGGCTCTTGCCTACCGATCAGTCTCTCGGGTACACCTGTCCCGCCCCTTGGGATCGTCTCCGCCTTCCCCCACTCCAGTTCCCCAGCAACCGTCGAGGATGTGCTGACTCCGCGCTGCCATGGACTCAGCGGGGACTGAGAGGCGACCTGGGGCCCAAGAGGGGATGGCCGAGGGGGCTGCACAGTTCACGGAGGCACCCAGTGATCATGCTCAGAGCTCTGAGGTGACTACCAGGGCTATCTAATCTTTAAACTCGTGGCCTCGGGCGCTTTCAAAGGCCAAACTCTGAGCGTTGACCCCCTAACTGCCAACACGGGCTCCACAGGGGGGCAGGGGGTTGGGCTGGTGCCCTTCATCTGCATTTGGTGTCTAATGTCGGGTGTCTAAATGACTGATCCCTGTATGCTTTGCCTGGCTATGATGACCAGTTACTTATGTGTCACCTCTAGTGTCCGGTAATGAGAAGCCAGGGCCTGGTGTCAGCCCATGAAGCCTGTGGGACTCAGGGTGAAGACAAGGGTCCAACAGGACCAGTCTCAGAGCCAGAGCTCCAGGAGGAACGATCCAAGCTGGAGAAAGAGAGGCTCAAGCCAGAGGTGGAGGCACCAGAGGAGAGAGGCCCCAGACCTGTGGCTTCCGTTGTGAGGTCCAGCCATGGTCCGAAGAGAAAGCCTGTCAAGTGAGGGGGCTTTCTGAGGAAAGGAGCAACAGGGTTGCCAGGGCCCCACTCCCTGGGGGGTAGTGTCATACCCCAATAGGATTCGGAGCTCCTGCACTCCTGCAGGGTGCACCCTTAGCCCCTGCCACCGCCACCACCACTCCTCATCCCTTCTGTCCTTAAGAGAGTCTCGAGGCCTTGTAGGGGACTGAGCTTCCATGAGCTTTAAGACCTGTCCAGCCTGGGGGCCTCACTGACCAGGAAAGGGACAAGAATTGGGCCTGGGGTGGTGGGCATAGTGGGCCATTCCCTAGGCTCAGCATACAGAAGACAAGGCTGCAGGCTGCCTCCTCAGGCCTCCTATCCCCCAGCTCCCCAGGGCCTAGTCACCAAGCCCATCATCCTAAGGCTGAAGCTGAGCTGTCCCAGGGGCTACTACTGCAGAGGGAGGACCTGGAGGGTAGCCAGAGTGAGCCCTCGCCGTCTGCCAAACAGCACAAAAAAGCCAAGAAACGCAAGAGTCTGGGGGCCCCGGTGCTCCCAGCTGTGGCCAACACAGCGTCTGCATCATCACAGACCTTGGGGCTGGAGCGTGAGTGGTAATCCCTGGGCCTTCCATACTCCCCCTGCCTGCTGGACCCCTGACGTGGCACAGCTTGGCGCTCCAGCCCCTTCTCTGCCCCGGGCCCTTGCAGGAAAGGCCCAGCGCCTGCGGCCCCTGTACCAGTACATCAACTACTGCAACCCTGAGCTGAACGAGGCAGGGGAAGGGGATAGGGAGGCTGAGGTCGAGGTGGAACCTCAGTCAGAGCTGATCCTGGTCCCCGAAGAAGCCTGTCTGGAGCAACTGCCAGCCTTGCTGCCTGTGGCAGGTGAGCTGGGCTCAGGCCTCACTTTGCCCTGCCCCAATATGCTCATGTCTCCCACCCATGCTCTGGTTCCCCTTGGAGAGGAGGCTGGAGAGGAGCCTGGGGGTTTGCCTAGCTTGGGGGTCAGTGGCTTACTCAAGACTGAGATGGATAAGTCAACTCAGGTGGAGATCAACAAGATGCTAAGTGTCTGTGCTGCCCCACTTGTACCCCCCCTCTCTCCTCAGTACAAGTGACTGTCCCACCCCATGGGTGGCTCCTCTCCTCCCAAGCCTGAACCAGAGAAGTTTATGGGCTTCGGCCCTCAGGTGGAAGGGGGAATTTGGGCCCTGCCTCGACTTGGGACCTTGGACTTGCTAAAAATAAACGTTTTTCCTTTTCTCAGACTTTGACTCCCCAAATAAGATGCCTGAAGAGGGAGAGCCTGGGAAGAAGGGTGGAATGTTCCCAGTGCAGGGTTTGAAGCCTGACTGGTCGTCTGGATCACCCAGGAGTTCCTATGTGACAAAAGTATCGATCCCTGAGCACTGCCTCAGGTCTAACTGAATCAACCTGTGGGGGTGGGACCTGCATTTAAAGGCTCCTCGAATAAACCTGAAGATCAGGCAGGAGAGCGGGAAGGATGGAAAGGGAGGTGATGAGGAACTTGGGGGCAGAGACAGGAAAGGGACTGTCAGGTCATGAAGCAGGTACTTGACCTTGCTAGACGGTTCCCTGTCTGCCAGGGACAAGGTTTGCATTTGGTCTGGCCTTGAGGGAACAATTGGGATACTATCCCTCTGAGGTGGCAAAGTCCATCCACCTGCCCCAAGCCCAGCAACTTCGGAAGGCTTTATTTTTAGACCACACACAGCTGGACCAGACTTTGCCCCCACAGTGGCCTCTGGTGACAGGATTCCCGGTCCTCCTGCATGTCCCCCTGACACCACACACAGGGACTGTCAAATTAAATGAGTAGTCTCTCCTCCCTCCAACCTGCCTCCCCCCGTACCTCACCTACACAATCATTCAATCCAAAACCCTGGGGTCACCACAGACCCTCCTCCTGCTCGTTGCTCACTGGCTCCTATAAGCTGATCAGGCATCAAGGACGGTGATTTGGCCGCACGTGCCCTGAACCCGATGGCGTTCCTCCCCCTCAGCTCTGCTCCTCTTACCTCGTTTGCCTTGTGACTTTTCGGCGGTTTCTTCTCACTCCCTGACTAGCTCCACCTGTTCTTACTTTCACTCCGTGCATATGGGGTTTCCACTGGCTAAAATGTCTTTGTTCCTTCACCCCTTCACCTGGCTAGTGCACATGGACCCCTGAGGACTCAGGGCACCTTGTTTCCTGGCAAGCCCATGCTGCCCTGCATTGTAGTGCCCACACACTACTGTCCTTGTGGTTACAACTATCTTCAGGACTAGACTGTGAACTCCCCAAGGGGTCCTCACATCACAACGACCCAGCAGAGAACCCCCGTGAAAGGCACCGGGGTAAAGAGACCAGAGTGAGGAGCTGAGGAAGCTATTGAGGGACAGGTCAGGATCCAAAAAGCTGAAGTTGTCCAAAGACCACACAGCCGTGTGTGGGACCCCTGGCGTGATGGCTGGCGAGGTCACTGGAAGGCATGGGGTGAGCAGACCCAGATGGAAGCAGGAAGAAAATGGGTATCACGTGAGCCTGCTCCCTCCTTTAGGGATCATTCGGAGGCTCACTTGGCCCCATGGCAAGGCCACAGGACAAGCCACGGGGTCAGGGCATTTATTCTTTCTGCCCATGCTTTTCCCTGGGTAGTGATTTGACCACCCCAGGAACCACCACAGGGACCATGCTGACTGAGTAATATCCATAGGGGTGAACATGGATTCTCTGAGATTTTTCAGAGGTAGAGGGCCCTTCAAGATAATTGAGTTTGACCTCCTCACTTTATGGCTGAGGAAGTGGAGGCCTGGAGAGAAATAGCCTTGTATGAGGCCCCACCTGTTCCTGAGCTCTGCAGACCAGAGGACCCTGTGGCTCTCTGGCTAAGGCCTGACCCAAGGCGGCCAAGATCTGCTTTCTCTGTGTGGTTTCCAGGACTGCAGGTGTGGACCAGGCCAGCATTGATAAGGGAGCTCTGTTCCCATCTTCCAACAGGTAACATAGGAAATAGTAACCACAGAAGGAAAAAACCAGTCTACGTATCCTGAGGCCCATTACCTGACAGGCTTGTCTAAGCAGGGTGAGTGACAGGAGCCACAGAAAGGAACAAGTCACACTACTTCTAGAAGCTCAGTCTCAGGGGGAGATGCAGAAGCAGCATGGTGCAGAGACATGCTATGGAAGAGCTGAGGATCAAGACTGCAGGACCATAAGTGGTGGGGGTGACTGTCACTATGCCCGGGAGTGTGAAGAAGCAGCCCTCCAGCTGACTCCTGGTGAGCTGGTTGGCCTTCCAGGCAAACGATATGCCAGGGACGAAGCCTTGCTCGTATGGAAGATGGCAGCCCCAGTTGGAGGGCTGCTTGGCACAGCCATCAGGTGACCGAGTTGGGCAAACCTGGAAATGGTGAGGAGGAATGCAGTCAGGGAGGGGTCTTGGCCTGACACTTTGCAGAGGTCACTTGGGCAGCAGTGTGAAGGACAGAATGAGGAATGGAGTCTGTGGACACTAAGGTGAGGAGACTGCTGTTACTGTCTGGGTACGAGGCCTAGGTTTGGATGGGGGTTGGAATATAGGCAACAAGTATCTTGGAAATTCTCTTCTAGTTGCTGTTGATGGAGAAGAAAAGTTGACGGAAAAACTTGATTTACTTTGACCCAGGGAAGATCCTGAGGTTTGGGACACAGGTCCTGGGAAGTGATGCTGCCTTCCTCCAGGAGGGGGCAGTGCAGGACAAGCCTGGAACAGTTGCAGGCTCAGTTACCCCTGGGGACCAACACTGCTGGCTTCCTTGGTCACAGGCATCTGGGCCACTTCAAGGCACATCTCTTCCCTGGGACTAACCCAAGAGACATGAGAGTAAAGATGTCTAAGGGATGGCCACGGATCTGGACTCAGGAATGCCGACAGGGGACCTCAGTTACCCCTGGGGTCCTCATGGAAGTAGCGAGGCACTAAGTCCATTGTAGTCTGCCCAGGACTTCTGGGAATACGTCTTTGTAAACAAGGGGTTTGCTGCAGAGCTCTACAAAACCTAGGCAGTGCCACTGTGAGTCAGCAACATGGCCCTTTCTAAAGTAGGAGCACCTGAATCGGGCAGAATATACGCATGTGCTTTCTCAGTCAATCCCCACATTTAGGAGGGATCTCAACATCCTAGTAACACACAGAGGGACTGACCTTGAGCTGAGCTGATGGGCCCTGGGAGGTAGGGGGCAGCTCCTCCTTCAACTCTACCAGCGTCCTGACTGGTGGGCCTCTCTCTGCCGCCTGACTCCTAGTTCAGGCCAGGCTGGGATTCTTGCTGCAGGGAGGGGGCACTAACCTGGATGGGCAACTAAGAGAGAAGGGGCAGTGTCTGGGCACTTGGGAGTCTGAGGAGCCACAAGTGCTGAGGAAAGAGTAGCTCAGGGTCAGGCTCTGTAGACAAATGACCCTGACCAGGCTCCTGACTGCGTCACTTACAGCTTAGAGGAGGGAGGTAACTTTGCTCCTCTCTGCCTCAGTTTTCTGATCTGAATAGGGCAGTATTAATACTAGTACCTGAGAGTGGCTTGGATATTAAATAATACACACAATATACATAAAATGTCTACCCCAGGGGGCCCAGCATGCAAAAAGCACACTCCAACACTAGTCATGTTACTTTACCGCACCAAGACAAGGCATGACACCAGGACAGTATGGGAAAACGGGCCTGGTGAAGTTCATAAGGAGCAATGAGGAAGAGGGAGCCCTCCCTGAGGCTTTCTCTTTCTGGCAAGGTGCACAGGGTGGGGCAGAGAGAGAAGGGTAGAGAAGGTTAAAGTTTGGTCTAGACTTAACCCTGGCAGGCTGGCAGTGGGACAAAGGATTGGAACATGTCCTTGCCCACCACCCCACCCCTCCCCGCCGCCTCTGACCCACAGGGCTAAAAGGCTATCCCTTTGTAGAACACAGGCTAATAAACACATAGCTGAGAACTGGCTGGCTGGGCCAGTCCATGTTTGGCCATACCCACCCGAAGGGGAAGTGTGGGGCCTTCCCCCTCAAGTTCACCCTCCTTGGGGCCATTCCTTACCTTCCCTCTCCCAGGGCTCTCCTGGAGCCAACTCCACAGCTTTAAGAACAGAACCCCTCCTGACCTGCAGCCCAAAGAGGCTCCAAACTTTCCCACTCTCTCCCTGGACCAGCAGGCCTGATGGGCCCCATCAGGAGGCCTTGAGTCCTGTTTTCTGAGGAAGACTTTCTTTGGAGGGTTCCTGGGGTCTGGTGCCGAGGGAGGAAGCTGGGAGCTGAGGGCAGGTGGTGGCAGGAGCCTGCATGGTCCCCCAGACAGTGATGGGTCCGGAGGTCAGAGCTGCTGTGGGGTCACCAGGAAGGGGGAAAATATAAACAATCTACAGCAATAAACAAGCCTTTCATTATTAAAGAAAACTAACCTACCGAGCAGCCAACAACCACGTGCCATCGTGTCCAAGTTTGATTTATTAATTAACATTTATCAGATGTTCCAGAGCTCTCCCTTGTCTCCTCTCTGGCAAATCAGGGGCCCTCTGCTCTAGTCAGCAGCCCCTCAAGAGCTCCTCTAATGGAGAACCCACCCTCCCTGCCAGGGAGGGGCAGCATGAAAGCCAGAAGGGCCTGGTCACAGGGGAGGGAGGGCAGGTGCAGCTCCCTGAGGCCCGGTAACTTGTCATCCTCCCCATTCCTGAGACGCCCTCAGCACGAGCAGGGCATGGAAACAAGGCTTCTTGTCATTTCTCCTCAGGCCTGAGGAGTCAGCCAAATTGGCTCCTCACTGTGCTTTCTCATCCAGTTAGAACCACAAACAGGCTGAAGAAGCCCCTAATCAAGCTTTTGCTAGCCCTGCTCACCAGTATGAACTACACACAGAGCTGGTGGCAGCTCTGCCTCTCCCTCATTGTGCTAGGCCACTCGGCCACGGCAACAGGAACATCACTGCCCTGCCAGTGTGAGGCGTGAGTGCTGGAGGGGGCGTTTTACCGGGGCCACCTTGGGCTTCACCTGGACCCTGCCCACGCAGACTTGTTAAATAAAAGAACCTGTCTATGCTACAGCCAAGACCTCCCACCTTGCTCCTGGGCCCTCCCTGGCCCCTTTGCCCCATGGCAGGGAGCCCATGTGCAGGCTCACAGGTTATTCCGCTGGAGCGCCTCACACAGGTTCTGGTTGGCATCGGGTTCCTCCGTCAGCACCTCTACAGCTTCCCATTCCCCGGATCGGCTGGACCTTTTGATGGCGTCCACCACACTCTGCATATACAATCCATCCTCAAATGAGGCGGCCATGGAGACGGGGGTGTGGTCCCATGTGCGGCGGTCCCCCTGCCCCTGGAAGGACTGGCGCAGGGCCTGCACCATGTAGACCATGCCCTTCAGGTAGAGCAGCGGGACATCCTGGGGCCCCTGCTCAGGCAACCCTGCGTCCACGGCCAATGAGTCCCTCAGTAGCAGCTCCTCCTGTGTGGCAGAGTTCTTCTGCCCATAGAGGTCAGCTCCCCGGGCAACAAGGCGTCCTGCAGAGCCTACTACCATGACCTCATGCACAAAAGCACCTGGCATGTTGAAGTTGAGTGTTACTGTGCTGCACACCCCTCCACCCATGAGCATCTGGAAAAAACAGAAGTCATCGCTGGTGACATGCCGGATGCCACGAATGGCTGCATTCTGCCTCACAAAGGTCTTGAGGAGCCCATGGACCTTCTCGGCTCTCCGGCCGGTCAGGTGGGTCAGCAGGTCCACGATGTAGGTGCCCATGGTGTGCAGGCCTCCACCGCCCATAAGCTCGTCGCAGATCCAGCCATAGTTGGGGCTCAGCAGGCTGCCTGAGTAGATGCGGGCGTCACAGATCATCACTGCACCCACGTAGTGCTCGGCGATCAGCTGCTTCATGCGCACGAAGGCAGGCAGGAAGCGCAGCACGTTCCCCACCAGGCTCATCAGCTGTGGGTAGTAGCGCGAGGCTGTCACCATCCGGAAGGCATCCACCGAGGTTGCTGCCTTCTCACAAACCACATTCTTCCCAATACCTGAGAATAAAACACAACAGGAAATATAGTCCCAAAGCGTTTACAATGGGAAAATACACTGTATTTTTCTAAGGCAGATGGACTCAGGAAAGCCTCCTGTGATCAGATGGTGGCCTGGGACAAGAGGAAAGGTGAGTTCAGCTTGGATAAAATGGTACCCAGAGACTGGGACTATAGAGCTACAGGCTGGAGAAAGGAGAGTTAAGTTCTTAAGGGAAAATGAAAGGAGCAGAGGCAGAAAGCACAAACCAGGAGTGAGAAGTAGAGGTGGTGCGATAATTTTATGTGTCGACTTGACTAGGCTATAGTGTCCATCAAATACCTCCAGATACTGCTGAGAAGGGTTTTTTTTTAGATGTGATTGACAAAAACAAACTTATAAAGCCCAAGAAGTGGTAATGGACTAGATACACATGCAGGTACAGATGGCAGGATCAGAGAAGCCTTCACAGGGGAGTGATGCTCCAGGGAGTGTAAGGGGGAAAGGCCATCAGACAGAGGGAACTGCATGTGCAAAGGCACTGAAGTAGGAAAGGCTGAAGAGCTGAGGTTCCTACAAAAGTCCTGTGTGCACCCCAGAAAATGAGCTGGAGGGGTGACACAGGGGCTCTGAGCAATGTGGGAAATTAGGTAGCTGGTAGACATTCAAGGTGGAGGGTAAATTTGGGGTGGAATCCAAAACTGAGCTCTTGATAAGCCCTCCCCAGGGCTTCCCCGGCTCAGTGACAGCTCCATCCACCCAGTTTCTCAAGCCAAAACCACTGGTGTCTTCTCTCACACCCCACCTTCAACCATCAATAAATCCTGCTCGCGCAGCCTTTAAACTGCATGCAGAATCTGACCAGTTCTCACCACCACCACTGCCACCTTCCTCACCCAAGTCACCCACCCCCGTTTTTGCCTGTGTTGTTTCAATGGTAACTTAACTGGTCCCCCTCGGTTTCTTCTCAACAAAGCAGCTCGGGCAATACTCTTAAAACTTAAGATGGATCAGATTATACCTCTGCTTTGCATGAACTCCTCTGAATTGCCCAAAGTCCTCACAGTGGCCTATGCACAAGGCCACATATGCTCTCTTCACCCCTCCAAAATTTACTTTTTGATCTCTTTGCCTAATTATGGTCCCTCTCCTGCTCATACTGCTCTAGCCATTGAATGAGAGATGGGGGCTGCAGGGCACAAAGGCCTGGCAGATGCAGAGAGGCAACAATCGCTAAACAGAGAACTGACAGGCAGAGCCAGGCCTGTCGATGTGGTCAGCACATAGCACCTGGGGCTAGACTGTCACATGTGCTTATTCTTCTTGTTGAAGACCATCTTGAACACATTTAGGTTTCTACCCTTAAGGCCCTGCAAGCTCCACCCTCACACTCCACAGACATTTCCTGGATGGAGGGGCAGGTGCCTGGCATGGAAACCTGCATCGCAAGGCAACCAGGTTAAGATTGTGCCTTCTCTGGGCATGTGCATCCCCAATAACCCTGGTGCTCATTCCCTTGGTCCCCTGGACATTTCCTGAGTGTTTTCAGTGGGGTAATGATTGGGACCCAGATATTTCTGGTGGTCCAGTGCAGGGTGCAGCTTCTCCTGGCTTCATTCAAACAGGCTCAGGAGGGGGATTCAGTTGGCCACTTTGCAACAGAAACAATGGCAACTACAGGCCATACAACTTGCAATAAAAAAATTTTACACAGGTGACTGCTGTCCCATGTGGACAGCTGACCACCCAGGAAAGGCCATTTACTGGTGCCGGACTCAAGCTTTCGGGCCAGTCATTTCTGTTCAGATGCTGATTCTTTCACTTCACGGCTAAACAACCTGAAAAATTTCTGAACCTCCCAGGGCCTCGGTTTACTACACTGCACTATAAAACAGGAGGCATATCCACCTCGCAGAGTAGAAAGGACTAAGTCAAATGAGACAGAAAGTGTGACGTGCTGGCCGCAGCACAGCTGTCAACAATGTATTTTACTGCCGTCACCACGGGAGAGGAGACCCAGCAGATGTCCTAAATGCAGAAGGGCCCATAGTGACTTAAATTTTAAGACTCACACAGGAGCTACATTTTCTAGGCCGATAATTTTGGTGTTCGGTATTTTGAAATTTTGATTTTTAAAAAAGAAGTTTTAAAATCAACGTGGGCATAGATGAGTTTTCTTATTGTATGTGCTGTTCATCAGGCCTCTCACAGTTACACCTGCCCAGCCCCTTGGACGCTCACACCCTAACAAAGACCACGGGAGGTAATTTGGTGCCTCTGGCCCATCCCTCCAAGCTCTTCTCACTTCCTACCCCACCCCCTTGCTACCCTGACCCTCAAGACCCGGCAGAACATTGGCATGTGCACTTACGGGGTTCTCAGGCAGGAACTCCCAGTGTTGTGAACCTCAGTGCTGTAGCACGGAGGATATATGGAGATCAGTAGCCTATGCCATAATTCAATCTCTTCCCTCGACAAAACTCTTAAATATCTCGCTCTTCTCTAAAGAATAACAAAAGCTTTATAACAGGTGCTGGCAGGACAATGGGAGAGTAGCTAGCCAAGTGTCACATGCCTCGGGCAGGGGGCCAAGGCAAGGGGAGAGTTCCTCGCACTGGGGTCTGGCTGGAGGGGGCCCTGCAGGGAATGTCCCCTGACTGCCATCACTGTCCACTCTTGGAGGTCTCCGACGCTTCTTTACACTTGTGGGATTTCAGGGTTAGGACTGGAGAATCACAGTGCTGGGTGAGAATTTGGCCACTTGGCGGTACAACACATAAGGCGGACCAGGAAAGTAATGAGGTCCCCAGACACAAACACCCCATCTGAGAGCGGTAGCTCTGGCCAAACCAGAGGCTTCCTGCTGTAACTATGCACTTCAGCGGCTGGGTGAGCACTGTGGTGCGGGGAGGAGAAGGGGTGGGCTGGGAGGAAGAGGACTTTCGTGGCTGCTGGGAGTCTGGAGGTGGTAAAACTAGGTTAAGGAATCTCTGTTTCATGACAGAAGAGGGCAGGGAAGGGGGAGAGACCTTCCTTCCTGAGCCTGAACCGCAGGAAAAATTTTGAACTCAGGACCCAGCAGTTACTATCAGTGTGGGAGCTAAAGGCCATTTTGAGTAAACAGACTCCTGCAGGCTAGCTACGTGGGGTCTTTACCTTTAGGAAGACTTGGATTGCCTAGAAAGACTGTTTAAGTTTATCTGGCTTTCCTGCTAGGAAGTCAAAGGAGAGACTGGCGGCACTGAGAACTGCTTTTTGTCTCCAGGGAACAGGGAAAGCATGGATGCTGAGTGCTTATTAGCTCAGATCTCCTGTGGGGTGAACAGTTTCAGGCTGCAAGCCTCTCTCCAGCACACACTCCCCAGACTTCTTAGCAATGAAGTGCCCTTGAGCACCGAAGGCCCAGAGAAGCTGATTTGGACCACCGTTTCGTTCCCTGGTAATACCACAGGCTCACAGCTCTGGGGCCACAACACGTGTTTCTCTGTTTAGAGGCGTGGAGTCAAGTAAAATGATTTCAAACAGCAGAGTAGAGAAGCAGCCCAGGAAAAGCAGGGATACTATATATTTTTTTAAAACAAAAAGGGTTTTACTATTAGAAAAATAAGTTTGAGAGCACCAGACTGATTCACTCTTGTTCATAGCCTCCTCTCTACCCTTTCCTGGGTCACAGGCCCACGCTGGTTCCCTGGGTCACATCGGCAGACTGGGCTGGTATGGGTAGAATTTGTGAATGTCTTCATTCATCCGGTGTGCTGGGCCCTGTGTCAAACGCTGGGGACACAACAACGGGCATGGTCTCTACCTTCAGAAAACTTAACACTTAGTGGGAGAGATAGCCAGTGATTAAATAATAATATAAATACACATAGAACTTCACCTGTAATAAATGCCATGAATATGCTAGAAATAATCATATGAAAGCAGACAGCAGGAACCTGACCTGGACTGGGGGTCATCTCAAGGGACTGGTGTTCTTAGGATTAAATTATCTGGGTCGGGCTGTTTGAGGAGAGATCTCTTGTTACCTCAACAGCCCATGGGGAAAGAGTTGGCAAACTTGGTGTTTTTCTAATGAAGTACGTAAGCGCCAAGAACTGGGGACAGAAATTCACCTTTTAGTGACAGAGTTCAGAAAACATTCAACTGTGACAAAGATGTTAAGGCACTTTGAATATTAAACTGTATTTTTCTGAGCCGAGAAATAAAACATATCAGGGTCCCTCCCTCTCCTTTAAGGAATTTATGGGAAAGATTTAAAGATAAAATTTGAAGTGGAAGAAATTTAAAAAAAGAAACAGAGGTCAAACGAAAGCAGAAAATAAGATGCCACAGAAAGAGTTGTGATAGGAAAAGTGCACCTCTGGAGGATAAGCCCACAAATTAATTTTAGGAAAAACTAGTCAGAATGAGGGCAAGAAACAATCCTTATAGCCTCAGAAGTCAGGTAAAAAGGTAATGACCTAACGAACTGAGGAAAACGCAATTTTGCCCACAGCATTAAGACTTAATGAGAAGTGAACTTAGTACTCCTGAGTCTCAGTCTTCGTAACTGAAAATGAAGACACCAGATTGGACCAGTGACTCTCCATCCTCAGTGTGCATCAGAATCACCCAGAAGGACCGTTCAGACTGTGAGGCCTCACGCCAGTTTCAGAAGGTCTAGAAATGGGGCTGAGAATCTGAATTTATAACAAGTTCCCAGGTCACACTGATGCTGTTGGTTCAGGGACCACATTCTGAGAGTCACTGGACTAGAGACTCTCTCCACAACCCCTGCATGAGCATGAATTCCAGAAGAAGAAAACAGAGTACCACGACTGTTATGGAAAGTTTTAGGAGAATCACAGTCTCCAAAACAACACGTCCTCATAGGTGCAAGTCTCTGTCGGTGTCCTTTGCCTCACGTGCTTTGAAGTCTCCACAACTTCCCTTTTGTGCAATACCAGAGCACTCACAGCTAGAGGCTTTAGGTGACTGGATAAATTTTTCACGGGCTCAAGATCTGGAAGAGCCAATCTAAAATTAGAGTACTTCTCAAAAGCTACAGAGC
The DNA here is from genome assembly GCA_007922815.1 of Macrotus californicus. Taxonomy (NCBI): domain Eukaryota; kingdom Metazoa; phylum Chordata; class Mammalia; order Chiroptera; family Phyllostomidae; genus Macrotus; species Macrotus californicus. The sequence continues at coordinate 280,254 of VMDR010000207.1, read as the reverse complement.
TCAATAATTATGGGTTTTTTTACAGCTCTAAAAAGACTGAGAATCTAGCCATGGCTGGTGTGGCTTGGTTGGAGTGTCATCCCTGTACACCGAAACATCGTGGGTGACTCCTCAGGGCACATGCCTACGTTGTGGGTTCAATCCCCAGTCGGGGCAACCAATCAATGTTTCTCTCTTTATTTTCTTCTTTTAAAGGAAGCAGGGTATTTTTTTAAAGATTCTATTTATTTATTTTGAGAGAGAAGGGAGAGGAGGGAGAAAGAGAAGAGAAACAGATGTGAGAGAAAAACATCGATAGGTTGCCTCTCACATGCCCCCCAACTGGGGACTGGGCCCACAACCCAGGCATGTGCCCTGACTAGGAATCAAATTGGTGACCTTTTGCTTTGCAGAGTGATGACGCCCAACAGAGACACCAGGTTGGGGTGCTTCATCTCTCTCTAAAAGCAATGAAAAAAATGAGCCCTGACTGGTGTGTCCCAGTAGATTGAGTGCCAGCCTGTAAACCAAAGGGCTACCAGTTCGATTCCCAGTCAGGGCACATGCCTGGGTTCTGGGCCAGGTCCCCAGTAGGTGGTGCATGAGAGGCAACCACACATTGATGTTTCTCTCCTTCTCTTTCTCCCTCTATTCCCCTCTCTAAAAATAAATTTAAAAAATCTTAAAAGCAATGAAAAAATGTCCTTGGGTAAGGATAAAAAAATAACAATAAATAAAAAAGACTGAGTATCTAAAGTCTAAAGCTTAGACACAGCCCAATGACAGGAAAAAACAAAAACAAAAAGAGAGGCCTATGTGGGAAAAACATAGAAAATATACTCTCATGCGTACATAAAGAGATTCGCACATGAGAACACACAGCAAGGTGAAATGGCAGTGAGGGTCTTCGGGGTACTGACTCTGAAGACTTGTAGATACATTGTACAGGAAAGGCTGGCTTTCCCTTGTGAGGCCTTCTTGAGTGTCTTTCTTGGTCAGCACTTGGAGGCAGTCATGTATTACGCTGGAAAGGCTGAATGACATCCCTACTCACCCCTATTTCACTGGGGCCCACAGAGATTGAGAGGGACAGAAACAGGACCAGAAGTAGGGTCTGATGTCAAGTCAGTTTGGTGTTCTGTATACAGCAGTTCATATACTCACACCCAGCCCTTTGGGAAAACTAGGAGTTCTTCTGGTCTCTTCCATATGTGCTAAAGTCAAGTCAGAATTCCTACTAAAAAAAGTGAAAGCACTCAGGGAGTGAACTTCATGGTCACACAATCTCAGCGACTCCTTTGGGGACTGAGGGGGCAGTCCAAGCTGACATGGGCTCCCCCAGGCCCACCAACTCCTGGGATCACGCACCACCGAGGATGCTCATCCACCCCTCCTCCTCCTGACGACAGAGATGTGGAGGGAAGGCTGACGGCCTTGCTTCACCAAGGGCTGGGATACAAGACCCCAGAAGTTTCTGACATCCCTGTACTTCCTGTTTAATTTTTTAATTAATTTTGAGAGAGAGGAATAGATGGATAAATAGAGAGAAACACTGATTTGTTGTTCCACTTATTTCTGCATTCACTGGTTGATTCTTGTATGTGCGCTGACCAGGGATGGAATCTGCAACCTTGGTGTATTGGGACGACGCTCTAACCAACTGAGGTACTGGGCTAGCACTGTACTTCCTGCTTACAGTAATGGCCCAAAGTCTAGCACATTCCCATACCAGGAACCTGAAAACAGCAGGCTCATGGCCAAAGAAGGGTTTCTCCTTCTTCCTATACAGCTTGGAAATGGTTTCTGTGGGGACCCTAAAATTCAAGAAGACTGAAAGCCTCTGGACATACCTGGCCTCACCAATAAGCAATGGCAAAAAGTCAGGTGACTGTGGTGGCTTGATTCCTCCTGGGCCAGCCCTCTGTTAAAGTGCTGACTTAGGTCTACTTCTAAACTCAATCTGGGAGCCATCATCTGCCCTCCTAAGAATCTAGAGCCAATGAACAGCTCCAATGTCACATATCCTGAGAGAGAGAGAGAGAGAGAGAGGGAGAGAGAGGGGAAACGCGCATGCACGCTCTCTGAAAAAGCAAGCTTGAAAATTAGCCACCTATAATTTTTGGTCAAAACTTACATGCCCTGAATCAACACCCAGAAAGACTCATGTTCTTGCTTACTTCAATGAACATTTATCCTTCCCTATCCATTGGGCCAAAAGTGACAAGACACCCTCTTATCTTCAGAACAAGAAAGAGCCCTGGCTGGTGTGGCTCAGTGGATTGAGCGCGTGCCTGAGAACCAAAAGGTTGCCCGTTCGATTCCCAGTCAGGGCACATGCCTGGGTTGCGGGCCAGGTCCCCAGTGAGGGGTGCATGAGAGGCAGCCACACATTGATATTTCCTTACCTCTCTTTCTCCCTCCCTTTCTCAAAAAATAAATAAATAAAACCTTAAAAAAATAAAGAACAAGAAAGAAACAAAGAGCAGAGCCTTGGACCCTCCACCATGGTGGTGGCCAGGAGGCCTGGTGGTCAGCTTGGACTCAGGGACCTCAAATTGTATTTGAAAGACACATGGCTCCTTTCAACTTATAATAATTACTTTGTCAATTAATTATATGCTACCTGAATTGTTACTTAAGTCTTTTCTCATTTACTTTGTAATGTGTCATTTCTAGGCTCTTCAATTTGACTGTGAAATCTGAAGGTAAGGAGTGCTCTCTGGTCCAACCCTGTTCTGAACGCCCAGAATGACACTGGGACAGTGCCTGACACACAGAAGGCACTAAAATAAAATTTCTGGGTGGATGTTTACTGATCTATTTTCCTATTAAATTAGATTCTGGTTTATATAAGGCAAAGAGAAGAATTTTTCTACAATTGACAGGAAAGAGAAGCCTAACAGGAACTATAGGGAACTGGCTTAGTAAGCTACGCCCAGCCCGGGACAGGAGGTTGCTGAGCCAACCGCTTCCCGAGGGAACAGAGATGTGCGCAGGCTGTCCTGTGGATCTGTCAGGGAGGCCTGGTGCTGACCCAGAGCCTTCCTGCCCTCTGGCACAGCCTGGCAGGAAGGGTGTGCGCTCAAACCAGTCGAGGCCTGACAAAACAAGGGAAAGGCACCCTTGCCACACCACCCCTCCCCTTTCTGCAGTGACGCACGCGCAGAAATGGAAGAACAACCTATCAATCACAACCCATTTCCCGGGGACCAGGTCTCTGAACTCGGACTTCACAGAGGCGAACTTTTACCATTGCCTGAAATGTAATAAACCCTAGTCCCTGTGACAGGCCAACTCTTAAGGCATCTGCTTAATTTGTGCTTGAGATTTTCTTAAGGGAGGCGGGGAAGGAGGTCCTCCCCAGTCACTACAGCATTTCCTCCCACAGCTGGACGACCCCCCAGCATGCCCTGACCAGCACCGCCCCAGAGTACCAGCACCTGCGGACTCAAGGCCAAGAAGGACAACCCCGAGGGAGGCGCCATCTGCCCGTGCTACGGCCTCACCGTCCGTACCTAGCGCCTTCACAGATATTTGCCGGGTGAGTGGAGGGGGGATACTGATGCACACCAGATCCACGTCTTGATGCAGCAAGACGTCGTCGGGCCGGCTGGTGTAGAAGGTAATGTCCATCTCCTCTGCGAGCTGCCTCGCCTCCTCCTCGGTCTTCCCCCACAGGGCCTCCACCGTGAAGCCCTCCGCCCTCAGCAGCGGGACGAGCACCCGGGCGGAGCTGCCAGTCCCAAACACGCCCACTCCTGGGAGCATCTTCATGCCGGCTTCTCTGTTCACCAACTCATCTCCTCACAAGAGCCTCCAACATGAATATGACCGTCCCACAGTCCTGGTCAAACATGGCTCCTGGAACAGCAAGCAGTACACTGGCTGTTAGTGGAGGGCACACTCGGGTGAAGTTTTCTGGCTTGGGCAGAAAGTTCTCTGCCCAAAAGCACAAATGAAACCCTGCTGCGAAACGAAAAGCTATAGAACCTTCTCCCAGAGAGACTTAAGGATATGAGCAATATCCATCTCCTGGAAGAAGGAAAAATGAAAACAATGAGCAAAGCTGGGTTCAAATAAATCTCTGTTCGTCACTTCATTTTCTGTGTGACTCTACTCAACACATTCTGCCTTCAGGGACTTAGAACTACCTAGGTGCTCTACAGATTATAATTTAAAAATTGATGGTAGCAACAAACACAGGAAAATGTTCATTAGAAACAAAAAAATAAAAAAAAAATTTCAACTTCCAAACTAGCCACAACAAAAGCAACAGTGATGTGTAAAATAGTATTTTTATATAGTCATTTATGCCAACATTGAACATGGTGGTGAAAACTGGGAAACAATCCAGATGTTTAATAACAGTAATGGGTTTGGTAACTAACACTACAGTGCCACTGAACACCACGAGGAAGAAGGCCCTCACCGACCTGAAAGAATCCCCATATGTTTGTTAAAAAGTGGGAGGACAGTGGGGAGGTGGGCGGTTGGAAGTGGAAGAGGAAGGCAGATAAATGGTGATGGAAAAAATATAATAAAAAATAAACTATTAAAAAACGATGGTGGAAATGGGAAAAAAGTGGGAAAAAAAAACAATATGTGAGGTATGATATCAATTTTTTTAAAAAAGTATAGAAGACATATATACAAAACATATATGGACATGAGAATATACAAGGATATCTGTAAACATATCTATAAACGTATTACAAACATAACAATAGCGGGACCAGAATACACCTGAATTTCATTACTCAAGTTGACGGGACTCTGGATGATTTCTATTTTTTGAACATTGCCAAATTTTCTACAATGGATATGTTTACTTATTTTTCCTTCTGATCACAAGGGTTATAAAAAGAAATAAAGAACAAAGCCAAAGAGAATTCTACTCAGACCAAGATGAACTTCAGGTGTGCTCAGGGAGTCAGGCTTCCCCATGTGGCACTGTCCCTCAGCTAAACCAGTGGTCCCACTCTGGCTGTGCGCTGGGGTCACTGATGACCCCAGACCCGCTGAACCAAACAGTGGGATGAGGCTGTGTCACCATCATTTTTCTTGTCTTTATTATTATTATTATTTCTGTGTGTGGTAAAATACACAGAAAACCTACCAGTTTAACCCAGAAGTGGAACTGCTGGATCATATAGTAAATCTGTTTTTAATTTTTTTAGGAACCACCATACTGTTTTCTACAGGGGTTGTACCATTTTAAATAATAATTTTATTAACACTTCACAGTCCTTTACTCCACCAATTATCTTTTAAAAATCTGACTACTTCTGATCTTGGTCACTGCAAGTCCAATATTTTTTTAAATTTTATTTATTTTTAGAGAGAGGAGAAGGGAGGGAGAAAGAGAGGGAGAGAAACACTGATGTGTGAGAAGAACACTGATCAGCTGCCTCTTACACGTCCCCAAGGGGACCTGGCCCGTAACCTAGGCATGTGCCCTGACCGAAAATCGAACTGGTGATCTTCCAGCTGGTGATGCCCAACTCACTGAGCCACACCAGTCAGAGCTGCAAGTCCAATCTTTAAAAGCTTTATCCAAATGGCCCTAGCTGGTGTGTTCCAGTGGAGTGAGTGCTGGCCTGTGAACCAAAGGACTGCTGGTTCGATTCCCAGTCAGAACACATGCCTGGGTTGCGGGCCAGGTCCCCAGTTGGGAGGGGCAGAAGAGAAGTAACCACACACACTGATGTTTCTTTCTTTCCCTGTCTTTCTCCCTCCCTTCCTCTATCTCTAAAAATAAATAAAATCTTTTTAAAAAAGTTTTATCCAAATGTATGATTTTGCTGTTCCACTTTTATCCACATAACACTGCTTCACTTGCATCTCTCTCCTCACATTTCAGAGTGAATCTACTTGTCAGTTCAATGGAGACAGGGCATTCTTGTGGTAAACGCATCATGATTAACTGAGTACGTCATTCCCAACTGTGAGCGCTAGGGCTGTGCACAACTTTTCACCACTTCCCTCCCCATCTACGACATCTTTCCACCTTTCTGGCCATTTTGGAGTGCCACTTTGGGGCTCCCCTGCTCTTGCCCCAGCTCCTTCAATGCTGAGGTTCTTGAGGATCTGTCAGAGGCACCCTCTTTTCTCATCCCACATGCTCTTTACTGCTCAGATCCAAGGCTTGAACTGGCATACTGGAGACTTCCAAACCCAGCGTTCTCTCCAGAGTGTCACACCAATATATTCTACTCCTGAATGTACACTGATGTTCTACACGCTCCACAAAACCCACATGACCAAATCTGAGCATAAGCAGTATAGTGGGATGGCAAGAGCCCGTGAAGTGAAGTCATTGGAGATACTGGGTTCAAATCCTGACTTCACCGCTTCTTAGCTAAATGCAACTCTTTCCATGGGTAAAACAGGTCTAATGCTCTACAGCTCCCTGGGTCTTTTGAAGATTAAATGAAGTCCAATTTTAAATTAGTAGCAAAGTATCTGGTATATACAGTCAGCATTCAATAAATATAACCCTTCCTTCAAACCATTTCTTCCTATATTCTCTCATGAAATGTCATCGCCGTCAACCAAGAAAGCCAGCCAGCATCCGCAACCTCTACTCCTTCCCGTACAGGCAACTCGACGTCGAGTCTGGTTGATCCTAGGTCTTTATCACCTCGTAAGTCCACCCTTCCTTGTCATCCCTTCTGCCACCAGCACCGCTCAGCCTGAACGACTGCAACTTGATCTCTCTGGCTTCCAAGATCTCCTTCCTTCATCCATTCCTCATGTTGCATATAGATCTTTCTAAAACGCTAATGGGTTCACATCGCTCCTTCTCATTTTAAACCCTTTAGTGACTTCCATTGGACTCAGTATGACTTACAAGGCCCAGCAGGACCCACAAACCTCAAGATTAAGTCTAGCTTTGTGCAGGCACTTCCAAGGGTTATCTTCGAGAGAGATGAGTTTCAAAACACACACTAAGATAACCCAGTAAGAGTGCTCTGTGCACCAGGGAAAAGTTGGGCGTACAGTGACCTGAAATGACAACAACAGCTTTCAGAGTAACTGATGATGAGTGGATTTTACTCTTTCTGGGAGAATTAAATACATAGTAGGGAACAGTTGTTTATTGAGATTCTTTCAGATCATATTAACACCATATCCTCTCACAAACACTTGTATATGAGTGCTCATAGAATTATTCATAATAGCCAAAAAGTGGAAACAACCCAAATGTCCATCAACTGCTAAAAGGATAAACAAAATGTGGTATATTCATATAATGTGGTATTATTCAGCCACAAAAAGTAATAGAAGTACTGATACAAACTACAATGTGGATGAACCTTGAAAACATGCTAAGCGAAAGAAGTTAACCACAGAAGGCCACAGAGTGTATGATTCCATTTGCATAAAATTGTCACAAAAGGGAAATCCATGGAGACAGTATATCAGTGACAGGGGATAAGGGAGGGAGAAATCGGGAGATACAGGGACCCAACTTTATTCTTCTGCATGTGGTTATTCCGCTGTTCTAGCATCATTTATTGAAGAAACTATTTCTTTCTCTGGAATGATGTTGGCACCTTTGTTGAAAATCAGTTGACCATAAATATACAGGTTTATTTATGGACTCTCAATTTTATTTCATTGATCTGTATTGTCTAGCCTTATGCCAGTACCACCCTTAGTTACTTTAGCTTTTTTAAAAAAAGATTTTCTTTCTTTTTAGAGAGAGGGGAAGAGAAAGAGAAAGAGAGGGAGAGAAACATCAACATGTGGCCGCCTCTCGCACACATGCCCTACTGGGGACCTGGCCTGCAACCCAGGCATGTGCCCTGACTGGGAAAGGAACCAGAGACCCTTTGGTTCACAGGCCAGCACTCAATCCACCACGCCACACCAGCCAGGGCTAAATTACTTTAGCTTTATAGTAGGTTCTGAAATCAGTAAGTGTGAGTCTTCTGACTTTGGTCTTTTTAGCTATATTGTTTTGGCTATTCTGGGTCCCTTGTATTTTCCTATGAATTTTAGGATTATTTTGTTAACCTGGGATTTTGGGTAAAACTGTCATCTTAATATTGAGTTTTCTGATCCATGAACATACGATGTCTTTCCATTTATTTAGGTCTTCTTTAATTTCTTTCAATAATGTTTTATGGTTTTCAGAGTATAAATTACACACTTTAATTTATTTCTAAGTATAAATTTTGTTCGATGCTATTGTAAATGGCAGTTTTTTCTTAATTTGATTTTCAGATCCAGCATCTCTTTTACTTTTAAGATAGATGTAAGTGTCCTGTGCAAAGTACATGTCTATGTTAGGGGCTGTCTTGCCAGTATAGCCCAGTAGAGCACCCTGTACCACTACTAGATCCTACATGAAGGACACCTGTGCCTTTGTGAACCACTGAAACAAGCATGATTTAGGCTTCCTCTAACTCCAGACCCCTGTCCACTTCCTGCCTCCTCTGGTCTCTACTGCCAGGGGTTGTGGAGCTTGGCTTCCCCCTGGACTCTACCATTGGGTTTTAGCTTAACCATCTTTCTTTCTTTCTGATGGTGACTAATGTCTGAGGCCTCAACCACTCCTCTTTCCTCTTTGCTGATAATTTTTCTGCCCCTACAGGCTTCCCTTCTCATTAGAAAACAGGTTACTCACATAAAATTTTCTATAATTTTCATGTCCTGGACTCCCGTCAGCAATTTTGGTCACTTTCTGCATTTATAGGTTCTTTTCGTGTTTTCATAGGTGTTTTTATTTTGAGAGTATGTTTATTAAAGTTGGGGACAGTGGAACAAGGAAGGTCTTAGGATAGAAGAAGCAACAGGAGAGAGCCTAGGCAGGGCTACTTTGGCTCACTGAGAAGTGAGAGAAAATGGGACCTTGTTGACAGGTTCAGGGGGTTAGCCCAGGACAAGCTGCCACAGCCTACTGCTCCCCTGGTGGCAAGTCTTGTGGGGAACCTTAGAGTTTAGGAGATGCACGCCTATGAGGGAAAAAGAGGGGGGAGGGAAAGAGAGCACACCTACAGATTCTTTTTGGTTCCTTACAGGTCATGGATATTCTGAGAGCTGGAGTGTCAAATTTGTTGTGCTAGGTAAGTAAGATTCTGCTTAAATTTTGTGGGTTGTTAATTACCAAGAGCTAAAAGGGCCTGGGGAATGAGACATAGCCACCATAGCCAAGGATGTCCATGTCCTCTCTAAATTCACGCCCAGGGCACACTTCCTCCTCTCTAGCATCTCATTTCTTCATGCTCTAGTCATGTTTGGGTGTATGTTTGCATCTGTGGCTTAAAACAACAAAATGAATTAGAATAAATTTTAATAACCTCTGTTTTATTGACACTGACTTGAAGAGAAGCTTTATCAACACCCATAAAGGGACATCAGCTGGGCTCTGAGGAAGCCAGATGGCATGACGCTAGGCAAGCTTGATAACTAGGTACTTCCTGCTCAAGCAGGCAGAGCTGGTTTTCCTCATTTATTTCTCACCCCTTTTCACCCCTAACATCTCCCTGCTGCTTGCTCCTAATATCCTTGTATATACCTTTCATGTGCCTCCAAAGATCCCCATAAACCCGGGCCTAGCTCATATTCCAATCACCTCATGCTGGTCAAGAATAAGGGGTAGAAAGTACCTTGAAAGGACTGGCTGTACATATTTTGACAAGGCTACAGGTTATGGGGAAAGCAGCACAGAAGTTAGAGGCATGGAATCTGCAGCTAAACTTGCCTGGGTTCAAGTCCTGGATCCACTGCTCACCAGCCTGGTAACGCCAGGTAAGTTTTTTCCCTTCTTCTTTTTAAATATTTTATTTATTTTTAGAGAGAGGGGAAAGGAGGGAGAAAGAGAGCAAAAGTAATGTTGATGTGAAATAGAAACACTGACTGGTTGTCTCTCACATCTGCCCCAACATGGGGCTGAACCCACAACCCAGGCATGTGCCCTGACCAGGAATCGAACCAGTGACCTTTTGGTTTGCAGGATGATGCCCAACCAACTGAACCACACCAATCAGGACTCAAGTTTCTTCATCATTCCATACCTCTGTTTTCTCATCTGTAAAATGGAGATAACTGTATCTACCTCTGAGGGGACTTAAGGCTTAAATGATTAATATCTATAAAGCATTTATAACAGGGCCTGGCCCATGGTAAATCACTTTTAAAGTCTTTTTTAAAAGATGTATGTATGGCTGACTTAGAGATTTCCCCTTCAAAAGCTGTGCAGAAATATGAAGATAATATTCTGAGCTACTGTGTAGTGAGTGTGCTAGGCTGGGCAGTGTTTAGTGTAATACATAGTACATCTCTCTAGGTCCATGCAACCCTGTCTCACAGACAAGGAAACAAGCTCAGAGAAGCTGGGTAACTTGTCCAGGGTTCCACAGCTGGCTGTGTGGACGAAAAAGGGGTTCTACAGAAAGCAACCTCACAGGGTCATCTGATCATAAATTCCTACATGGGCAGCCATACAACTTCTTCTGTAAAAGGTTTATCTTTACCTTAACCAAGTCCTGTCCATTGTTTCTGCGCATCTAGGTCAACATCTCTCTTCTCCAAAGTAACCATTCTGGAAAGAGCACATAATCTTGTTAACTATCCTGTAATCCAATCCTAGCCTTGCTTTCTCCATTACAGGTAATCTGCCTCACCTTCCCCTCCTTGATTCCAAATGCATATAAGAAGCTGCAAACTGCCATTCTCTGAAAGCAATTTTCTGTCTGTTGAGCTCTTGTTTCCAGGCATATCCTCTGTTTGGCTCAAATAAAATTTTATTAAAATTCTCTACAGGTTCAGACGTTCTTACATTGATAGCTGTGTGTGCCCAACCTGGCACAATCAGCTCTGAAACCCTGGGCAGATCACTTAGCTTCTCTGAACCTCTGTAAAAACAGGCTTGGGTCCTAACTGGTGAGGCTCAGGGGATTGAGCGCAGGCCTGCAAAGGAAGGGGTTGCCCATTCAATTCCCAGTCAGGGCGCATGCCTGGGTTGCAGGCTTGCTCCTCAGTTGGGGGCATGCGAGAGGCAACCACATATCGATGTTTCTCTCCTTCTCTTTCTCCCTCCCTTCCCCTCTCTCTAAAAATAAATACATAAAATCTTAAAAAAAAAAAAAAGAAACGGTGTTGAAACAACTGGATACTCATATGGCAAACAAAGAACTTGGACCCTTCTTCTCTCACTGAATATACAAAAATTCATGAGATCTGAGACCTACGTGTACAAGCCAGAATCACAAAACTTCTAGAAAAACATATCAGAGAATATTTTAAGAATATGGGGTAGGTAAAGATTTCTTGGACAGGACAAAAAAGCACTAATTCATCGATGAAGCAAATTTCAAAATCTAAAAAATTGTCTGGCTCATCAAGGCATCATTAAAAATGAACAGGCAAGCACAGACTAAGAAAAAAATATTTGGCAAACACACATGTATCAAAGAACTTATATGCAAAACTCTTACAAATCAATAAGAAAAAATGAACAACCTGCCCTGGCTGGTGTGGCTCGATAGGTTTAGAGCCAGGCTGCGAACTGAAAGGTCACCAGTTCAATCCCCAGTCAGGCACATGTCTGGGGTGCTGGCCAGGTCCCCAGCTGGGGGTGTACCAGGCAACCTATCAACATTTCTCTTCCTCTCTGTCTCCCTCCCTTCCCTTCTCTCTAAATATAACTAAATAAATAAAATCTTTAGAAAAAGAAAAATTTCAGACTTTGTTCTTGTATAGTTAGTTAATCCATAAGCTAAGACATACATACTGAACTCATCAAAATTGTACATAATTCAATAGTATCTTGGAATATGTTCACAAATGGAACAGAAATTATATCACTAACCTAACGGTTTCATGGTTCAGGAAAGAAAACAAGCATCACATGATTGACAGAACAGCCCTGCCTGCCCTTGGGATTAGGAAAGTGAGCTGCTGCTCTCCGTCTGAAACTACAACGCACACTGCCAAGAGGGTGCCTGCACTCGGAATTGTCTTTCCAACCGCCACCACCTCCACACGACATGACTCATGCTTATCAGTTAGCTCAATCCCCTTGTAGTCAAGTTTCTTCCCTCCCACAGAGAAGCGGGCTGTATGGCCAGCCTTGCAGGATGGACCACAATGACCCAGCACTAGGGGGCTATGCTAAGTCAAATGCCAACGCACAATCATGAAGAGAAGACAAGTGATCATGATTCAAAACTAACCAGTTCATAAGGAAACACTCTGGCGGTAGTGAAGCCTTTCTGCCCCCATAGCCAGTCCATCACTACACCCCAACAACTGGACACTGTAATGCCCCTTGAATTCACCCACTGCTCTGGTTCCCTGAACAGACACCCATGGCTCTCCTGCTCCTAACCGTTTCCTTCCCCAGCCTTTAAATGTCCCTAGGATAAATGCCCAATTCCTTGATGGGCTCACAAAGCATCTCCCTGGTGTGGGTTGGACCCACCTTAGCACTTCTGCCTTACACTGGCTCGACGTGCTACCAAATCTAACTCCTTCAGTCCTGCTTTGAGATGTTGGTCCAAGCTGTTCGCTCTGCCCGAAGAATACTTCCTCCTACTTCCTCAGGCTAACTCCTTCTAGAAATCTGTGAGGTCTCCACTTAAACACCACTTCTTCAGAGAGGCCGTGCCTGGGCTGGGTTAAGTGTTCACAGTTCCCGAGCAGCCTGGGCTCTGGCTTTCACGTACTTCATTGCAATCACCTATGTAATTTCTTTCATGCTGGCAGGACCTCGCCGGTTCCAGGAACCTGTTGGGGAAATAATCAGGAACGCCCTCCATGTGGCCTTCAATGTCAATCATGTTCCAGGAATTCATTAGGAAGGTGTGTCCCACTGTCCCCCAGCCCTCCTTTTGGCCCTCCAACATCTAGAATTGAGCCAGTGTGGCAGATAGGCCATCAATGCCTGCAGAGCTGGACCCAAAGAGGAGAGCCAACCACGGCTCATAACCAGAGCCCGAGCAGGAGCCGGGAGAAAGCACACGGCCTGAGTCCGGAACTGCATGCTCATGGCAGAGCGACTACCCGCGGCAGTTACAGCTCCTCACGAACCAGTTTGTTCCTGGAGCCCGAAACAGTAACACGAGTGCTTCCAGCAGGACTGTTTTCAGACAGACTTGAAAGTGCTTCTCTACCTGCACTTACGTTCCCACTGAAAAATAAAGCCAAACTAAAGAAACAGGTATTGAGCTTTACACCTGAGGTATGATAAATGCTTTGGTCCCCGGGTTTCTATGGAGAAGGTTCAGTTTTCCTATGACTCGTTAAGCACCTGCACTGACTCAATGACATGGTCTCAGACTGCTGCCTTCTCACTGACAGCAAAAGCACGAACAGGACAAAGGGGAAAAATACTATTCCTCCAGGCCCACACACTGACATACGGGATAAAACTGCTAGGCAGACACCACAAAATGACAGAGCATACCCAGCCCTGGCCAAAGATGCCAGTTCCCCCTCCCCTGGCCCCCATCCGCACAGTGTCCTAAGAGGGACACTAATGAAAGACCTAATGACCTGCCCAGTGAGGCATAACTACCCAACGTACAAAAGGGTCGGCTAAACCAAGTCATAAAGAGGTAAATTTAACACCCACAGAAGTATCTGGATCACTATTAGGTCTAAAAGTTAGTTTTAGGCCCTGATTGGTGTGGCTCAGCGGATTGGGCATCATCCTGCAAACGGAAAGGTTCGATTCGCCAGGTCCCCGGTTGGGGGAGTGCAAGAGGCAGCCAATTGATGTTTTTCCCCAACATCAATGTTTATCTCCCTCTCTTTCTCCCTCTCTTCCCCTCTAAAGAATAAATAAAATCTTTAAAAAACAAAAATAAAAGTTAGCTTCAGCTGTTGATTACAGTAGGAAAAAGTACTCATCTACCAGCTATATTAATTCTTTATTGTTTCTGAAAATCTGACAACCAGATAACTTTTTCTGAGATTGCTCTAACAGTGAGTTCCAGATTGACATTAACCTGAAAATTCCATCCTCAGCGCTACTTTCTCCCAGAGCAATTTTATCTAACCCTTCAACTTCACTATGACCTCCCTGCAAAGATTCTTAACTTCCCGTTTCCAGCTTTGACAATGCTCTGGCTCTGGTTCTATACTCCGGAAATCCCACCCAAGTGACTTACCAACTTCTCCCAGCCCAGATTCATCTTTCCTCTCAAACACGATGCCCCTCCTATCCTCCCCCACCCCTCCCTTTAACAGTACAATATCCAGTCGTCAGAGTCCTTTCCTCATTCATTCTCCACTATCTTTAAAGCCCCACAATGAACTGGGCATCATGCCAGGAGCTGAGCACATAGCAGTTATCAGACAGGCCAGGTCCCTGGAGATTAGTTTCCATTTCTTGCTACACTCACAGCTAAATACCAAGGACTGATTTAACACAGGGACATAGTGAGTGTTCAAAGGTCTTTCCCTGTGCTGGTCGAATGAAAAAAACAAAACAAAACAAAACAAAAACTACTCTGCCTTTGCCTTAAAAACACTGGGGTAAAGCACACTTGGCCATGATGCCTGTGAGACAGGCAACCCTAGAGAGAGGTGTATTGTATATTTTAGTTTTACCTGTGGTCCCAAGAGAATGAGATTTTAATTATAGTAATAAACATTTTCCAACATGCCAACTTAACTTACTGAAGTTTTCCTTAGTGTTTTCCACCTTCTATACGGACACAAGTATTCTAGTCCTGTGAAAACTCCTATTTCTGTGGCGATGAGACACTCGAGAGGATCACCCATCTGCCTGTCTTCTCGAATGTAGGACATTTTTTAAAACATTTTTAAAATTTATTTTTAGAGAGAAGGGAAAGGAGGGGAGAAAGAGGGAGAGAAACACAGATGTGTGAGAGATACACTTACTGGTCATCTCTTGCAAGCCCCTAACCGGGGGCTTGGCCTGCAACCCAGGCATGTGTCCTGACTGGGAATTGAACTGGCGACCCTTTGGTTCACAGGCTGGCACTCAATCCATTGAGCCACACCAGCCAGGGCAAGTGTAGGACATTCTTAGGGCACCTCAGAGCACGGCAACCCTGGCCAGCGTTGTACTTGGATGCAGAAAACTGCTCACCAACTAGCCAATGATCACGCTCAACTGTAATTTAACAATCCTCTGTTAAATGTGAGATGTAAAACAATCTAAGCTCGGGACAGTCTGCCACATCAGCCCCTTTTTTCTTTTTGGTTAGCGTGTAATGAAGGAGGCTGTTTATAAAATACAGTATGTATATGGGGTGCACCTACCTGGAAACAGCAATTCATTTCAGTATTTCAGAATTTTCTAATTGTTGTTTATATGATGCACAATGTCTTGTCTGACTATTGAGACTCTAAGTTCCTTCATGACCAAGACTGGGTTATATATGGTATTAAGGAGAAAACAGCCCCGGCTAGTGTGGCTCAGTGGGTTGCATGTCATACCACAAAGGTAAAGGTTGCCGGTTTGATTTCTGGTCAGGACACATGCCTGGGTTGGAGGTCTGGTGCCCAGATGGGGCGTGTGCAAAAGGCAAGCGACTGATATTTCTCTCCCTTTCTCCCTTCCTTCCTATGTTTCTAAAATATAAATAAAATCTTTAAAAAAAAAAAAAAGGAGAAATCAGTTCCCTGAAACTTAAAACTTCAAAGAATTTTGGTAACACTCCTAGAGTGATTTGGGAGTTACTCAAAGGCACTTAAATGTTCTTTGCACAACAAATTAGTATGTCAGGGGTATTAAGCATTGAAGTAAGGAGAAACAAAGATAATACATTTAAAAGAATAACCAGAAGCAAGGCCAGGGATGTGGAAACCAAAACAGCCATTTAAGCACAATGATTTACTTTTAAAAATAACATTAGATAAGTACTATGTTGAATCATTTCTCCCACTGTTCCAAAATACAAGTTACGTCCCTTTAGGCCCTGGCATAGGAATATGAATTCAAAAGGCTGAAAAGTAACAGGAGGTACAGCTGATCGCTCTACCATCCCCCAATTCCTGGGCAATCAGAGGGTGCCTGGCATGACAAACACACCATCTCATATGCTCCCAGAGCCACCCCCAGAGAGTTTCCTCCAAGACAAAAGCCACTTCCTAGCAAGACCCACCACTGGGCTGCAGAAATCATTAACCACATGAAAATTCCTATAATATGCTTTGGGACACTGTCCTACAAAACTACCCAACAAGCTCCCGAGAGACTGTAAGTGTAGAAACTATCCATCAACAAGCACCAAAGAAATATCAGTTTTAGAAAGCAACACAAGATCTGTAAGTCATCTTTCAACTATACACATTTAAATTCCTTGTCTAGGTAACTATATTACCGTTTGGTTCACTGACACCTGAGACAGGAAGAGATGTCACTGCGCCCAGACCCTGCCATTGTTCCCCTAACCCTCACTTTTAACAGTCACATGGTCAATAAAGCCAGGAGGGGTGAAGGCCAGCAGAGAGAAAACAAGTTCAATGTCATCCTTTACACAAGCATGAAGAAACTTTAGGGGGTAGGGGGTTGTTTGTCTTGAAGTGGAAGTACACTTTAAACAAATTATTTTTGCCCTGGCTGGTGTGGCTCAGTGGACTGAGCACCAGTCTGCGAACCAAAGGGTTGTCGGTTCCATTCTCAGTCAGGGCACATGCCTGGGTTGCAGGCCAGGTTCCCAGTAGGGGCACCTAAGAGGCAGCCAATCAATGTATCTCTCACACATCGATGTTTCTCTCCCTCCCTTCCCCTCTCTCTAAAAGTAAATAAATACAATTTTAAAAAAGAAAAAGAATGCCCCATTAACTATACTGTACACAAATTCTCAAAAAGAGCAAAATCTCCAATTTTTTCCTAGATGATGTCCAATTCCAATGGTAGATTTATTCTAGAACTGGACCTCCCATAAATATGCATGAGTGATGTCAGACATCAGAAAGGCTCTTCTAAGGTCTCCACTATTTTATTCCTCTATTTTCTGAACACTGACGTCTATATTACAACTTCTTTTATCAGACAGTACCGCACTTCCATTTAATTTTTCCTCTTACTGTGTACCTAGAAAATCAGTTCAGTGAAAGTAAATCCTGTTAGCATTACTGGCTTATCTGGTACCTTGGCCTTTTAAATACCGTTGATTACTTTATTACAGGCCAGATTTGATAACTGTCCTCAGCTGCCCCAGAAAATAGAGTAGATGTTAAGTAATTATTTGTCAAAGGTTTCAATGCCATAGAAATGAAGAAACACTTTGAGTGTCTCTAAGTCCATCTTTCTCCTCTGAAAACAAACATCTTTCTGATTATTGAAGCTCAAAAAATGCACACAAATGCATGGGGCACACTCACTACATTTAAGCAGTATCTTCTCCAACTGTTCATTTAATAATGTATCTTCCCTGGCTGGTGTGCCTCAGCGGATTGGATGCCAGCCTGCAAACCCAGAGGTCACTGGTTCAACTCCCAATCAGGGCTGATGCCTGGGTTGCAGGCCAGGTCCCCCCTTGGTGGGGCAGGGGACGTATGTATCTCTTGCACATCAAGGTTTCTCTCCCTCTTTCTTCCTGCCTTTCCCTCTCTCTAAAAATAAAGTCTTGAAAAAAAAAAAACCAACCTGCACTTACATTCAAAGCACACTCCCACGGCCCATCCAGCTCTGCAGATGGTAATTGATTGTTCCCTGTCAACCTTATGTTGATTTCCACCTATTCCTTTGATGTCTATCTGGGCTAATGATAAATTAATGAGGATTTCTA
This sequence comes from Macrotus californicus, assembly GCA_007922815.1. Lineage (NCBI taxonomy): Eukaryota > Metazoa > Chordata > Mammalia > Chiroptera > Phyllostomidae > Macrotus > Macrotus californicus. The sequence goes on along the minus strand of VMDR010000207.1, from coordinate 262,558 downwards.
CACAGAATACAATGACTTTCATGAACCTTTTCTGACAGGATTTGGTTAGCAGTGTGAGTTTCACCCACAGATTACATACCCTTCTGATAATACCCCGTATTTCTCTTGATGCAAAAAAAGTTACTAAAATGCTTAGTTGTGCAATGTTAATAACTATGCTGTACACCTGAAACTAATATAATATTGCATATTTACTATATTTTAATTAAAGAAAATTCAAAGCCACAATGTAGACCACATTCAAGGGCCATAACAATAGTTATGGTCAGGCACTGATTTGTGCACCTAAAGTGATCTTCTTTAAACTAATGAAATGGCCTATTAACATTATCATACTTTCAATGTACCTTCTCTTATCACTCTGGGAGTGGGGAAAAAAGGCTGCAAAGTTGAATATACACTGAAGCTTAGTTTTATCAAGCTAGCAATAAACTGACTTTAATGACTAGAATCAGCAACCATCTGTTAAAAACTGCACATTTCTTTCTCCCATGTAACAAATATTTAAATTTCTTTTTTTTGGGGGGGGGAGGCTTTTTTTCATTGCTAATCCTATTACTAGTGGGCTCTAGTATTACTACAGAAATCTTATATCTGAATTTTCCGAGGAAATAAAAATAATAACTGATCAGACCCAGACCAACCATTCCACAGGAAAAGTAGGGCAACCAGGCGGTAAGAGAAAGCCTCTCACAACAGAATCTTTACCTGTAAAATGGAGTCTCCATCAACAGAACTGCCTGCTGAAAATCTTCCCCTCTTGGTCCAGACATTCTCTAAACTCCTAGCCCAAGGGCAGTAATCTTTTCACACCTTTTTCTAAAATGGACAGCCTTAAAACTCTTGTTCCCTGGTGTAGCTTTTCAGAATGAGTCTCCTTATGAAGAATGAGACTAGCTTCCCCTAACTCTCAACTATAACCACCCCATAGCTCTTCATATCACAATAACACGTTAAGTGTCTTTTCTAATTTAACGGCTGTTCCATTCAAAAGAAGGGTCATACACTAAGGGCTCCTCCTTCTGAGACCTTTGTGCCCAAAGCTTACAAAGACCCTCTGGGTGGTGGCTGGCCGGCCCTGGTTCTGGACACTCAGCCGGCACCCACTTTTTCCCAGTGTCTCGCCCTCAGCATGACACTCTGGGGACAAAGAGCATCAACAAGATGGTTTATAAGCTGACTTGGTCTATCCAAGGCAACTTCAAACTCTTCTCTACCTGTCCTGTTCTTCAGATTCGCAGCAGCTGGGCAGGGAAACTTCACATCGTCCTTCCTAAGTCCTGATCTCTCCGCCCCATCTTCCTTCCTCACCATTCTCGGCACAATGCCTCCTGGATGGGCGTGCCTTACCTCACCTTTGTCTCCGCAGGTCCGTCGGCTTCCTTCCCGAGCTTCCAAGGTAGGCCAGGGTCCTGGAGACATGGCCCGTGGGCTCCGGGGCTGGCAGAGCCGTCCGCACCTCTAGGGTGTCCCTTCTCTCGCCTGCCACCTGAACACTCTCCTTAGATAAAGATGTACCCCTGCTAAAAGTCCCGTCTCACTCTCAAAGGGGATGGCCAGCTACCTCACCAGCCCTTTGTCTGAGGCTTCCATACCTCACATCCTCACCCACAAAGCGTCACTCACACAGGTAGGTGGGTCTACTCTGCACAGGGCGGGGGAGCCTAGGTTTCCCCATCCAGGAAAGGGATGGGGTTAGGGACAAGGTCCCTCTAGGGGGCAAAATTTTACGACCAAACTTGCAGGTCCTACTTCTGAGGTAGGGAGGGCGAACTCCGCGGGCGACCCTCGAACTCAGCGCCGGTGCTCGCAGTTCGAACGACCGCCTCCAGCCCCGACCCTGCGTATCCCCGCCTCCGACCTCCGACGCCCGGCCGCGTTAGAGGCCCGGCCGACGCCCGCTCGCAGCCGCGCCGTGCCCTCCTCCATCCTCGCCCGCTACCGCAGGCCGCCTCTCACCTGGCACGCTGGCATTGCCCGCCCCGCTCCGCACAGGAGACCTTGGGTCCGGACGGTCTCGGCGGACACCAGCCCCCAGTGAAGGAGGCGAGCAGGAATTCACCCGCCGCGGAGCCTAGCGCTCTGCTACCAGAACGCGCCGCCTGGTTTCTAAGGAACCGGGGGCTCTGGGAAGTGAGGCGGGGAGGGAGGGGGGCGGGAGGGACGGCGGGAAGTCTGCGCATGCTCCCTGACGGGGGAGTGGACGCGCGCTGGGAGGAGCCATGGCCCGTAGTTGCGCATGCTCGCTTGTCATTTGGCGGCGTTAGGGGCGGGTGGTGAGAGGGGCGGTGTTTGGGTGGAGGGAGGTTAAATATCCTGGCAGGAGTCTATGGTCATTCATTTCCGGTGGTGGAAGCATTGGGCGGTCTGTGTTACAGCCTCGGATCCTTTCTTGTTGCATCAAGAGCATGGAGGTTCTGCCCTGGCCAAGTAACTCAGTTGGAGCATCGCCTAGATGCACCAAGGTTGCGTGTTTGATTCCAGGTCGTCAAGGCACATACAAGAATCAAACAGTGAACGCATCAATAAGTAGAACAACAAATCGATGTTTCTGTCTTAAAAAAAAAAAAAAGACAGACTAAGCAAGGAGATTTTAAAGACTGGTGGTTTTTAGTTGCCCAGGAATGAACGAAGGGCTGCTGTAGGACATGATCTATCTTTGCAGAAGGGCAGTTCTCTTGAATTCGTTTGCCGAACTTCACGGCTTCCTAGATGTTTAGTTGTTCCTTAGGTATTAGTATTCTTAAGGACTGTGATCTCAGTTCCCATTATCTCTTTACTGGAGCCTATCCCCACCCTCCCCTCACCAAATAAATGCCATTTTGTAATAAGACCATCTTTGATTCACCAAATCCAATAGTGAAACCTGTAAACCTTAGTGTAAAAGGCTATGTTGGAATGTGTGATTAGGGGTTATTTCTGCATGGGGAGCCCCCACCCCTGTTGTCTGACTCTCCTGGTGAATCTGAACCCCTTCCCCCTCTCGCTCAGCTAGCCCTCTTTCCAGAGCAGCCTGTAATGATAGAACATGTCAGTTGAGCCGAGGCAGTTCCCACTGAGACCAGCTAAACAGCAGGGCTGTCCCTGCTTTGGCAGGAGACAAACTTCTTACCACTACTGTCATCTTCGTGAGCATGGGGGGCTTCCAGAGTGAGAAAAAATTGTAACCTCAAAGCCCCCTTTTCTGCTGGGATTTTATTCCCTATTTCTTCTCCTGGATTCTGAACAGCCAGACACAAAGGAGGCAGAATCAAAGTGCACTTATGTTTGATCTGTTTGTCTTAGTCATAGTTCAAAATTTCACTCTAGAGCAGTTTCTTAACAGTGGCACTGTTGACATTTTGGACCTGATAATTCTTTGTTGTGGGGACTGTCTGTGCATTAGAATATTTACTGGCATTTCTGAATGCTACACACTAGATTATCAGTAGCACCCTACCTGAGCTGTGACTAAGAAAAATACTCCTTTGCCCTGGCTGGTGTGGCTCAGTGGGGGCACTGGTTTGATTCCCAGTCAGAGCACATGCCTGGGTTGCAGCTGGGTCCCTGGTGAGGGGCACGGGAGAGGCAACCACACATTGATGTTCTCTCCCTCTTTTTCTCCCTTCCCCTCTCTAGGAATAAATCAATAAAGTCCAGTAAAAAAAGAAAAATAACTCCAGACATTGCTGATGTCCCCTTGGGGGCAAAATTGGTCCAGGCTGGGAAACTAGTCTAGAGGGGAATCACTCTAGCTTTACTTATGGAATCAAGGACACGTGTGCTTATCTAGTACGTCACTCTTCCCTCTACACTAGTTTCTCCCTGAGAGTTCTGTAGAGTAATAGTCCTGTAAAATGCTTGAGTGAAGCATCCTATAGTAAGTCTGGAAAGGGCTGAGTTAAGCTGCACATCTGTACATAGGATTTTTAGAGCTTTAAATTAGCCAATGATGTTCATTGTGACCATCCATGACAGCTTTCCTTACATACTGGACCACGGAACCCTTTTCCAGTTCCAGGAATGATGTCTCTCTGAGATGTGGATCCACTTAACTCTCCAGCAAACCTCCCCCACTCCAGTGACTTTTAGCTACCACCTGTTCCCTTTTGTTCCCTATACTCTTACCCATCCCTTCGCCCCAACCAAAAGCTGCATTTGCCTTGTCTCGTGCTCATCCCATCTCCCTTACATCCAGTTGCTCATCCTGTTGTACTCAACACGTTATCTCCTAAATATTTCTGAAACCTGTCCTCTTGTGTCTGGCCTGCTGCAGTAGCCTCACAGTTGATTTCTGTTTCCAGTCCCACCTCCAGGTGGACAGCAGCACCAAGCTGCTGTATCCCTCCTTTGCATCAAACCCTTATACTGTGGGGGCAGGGGAGGCAGAATGAGGCAAGAGCAGGCCAGTCACACCAAGGAGCATCCTCATGGAGGCAGGGTGGTCACCTGTACTGCATCCCTATGTGCCAAACACTGCCCTATGCATGCTAGAATCTTCTACCACCACAGGGCAGAAGAACTGACCACATTTTAAGGATGGAAAAACTGAAACGGAGGAAGGTTAATTTTCCGGGGTTACCCACTTACTAAACAGAACTAGGATTTTGAGCACGAGGTCTTTCTCCTGACAGGAAGCTAACCACAATACTCCTCAGAAAAGCTCTTTTTTACTGGTTAGTGTTTGGGATGAACGTTATTTGCAATGTTTTAAAATCTTATCTTGGGGTAGGAGGTCCTAGGGCCCAACATTTTGAAGTTGAATTTGCTTTTTTGTCTCAGATAAAAGCTATTTTGAGGGAGAGAATTGAAGCTTAAGCACCTGTCCTTTTTGTGGTGCTGAGAACACCCAAAATCTTGACAGACCTAAGGCACCAGGGGCCCAGGCACCTGTGAGGCAGGTGAGAAGAGGCAGAACCCCCGGGACACTGCACGGCACACGAGGGTGCCAGCCCCAGTAAGACTGAAACAGAGACCAGATACTCGTGACTGCTCGTGATGTGTATTTTAATAAAAATAATTCTGTCAAAATACAACAGGAGTTTTTCATCTCTCAAGTACAATTTAATAGGATGTTTTGTGTTAGATTTCTCTCTAAACCCTCCCACACCCACGAGTTTCATGCTAATACCAAGTACCAACTTGCGAGGACAAAGGCAGAACCAGTGTGCACGATGCGCCGGCTGTAGTCACTAATGGAGGAAAACCCTATGCAAAAAGGTGGCGCCTCGGGCAGCCAGAGTCCACCGTCTGGCCACAGGTCTGGGTGCACAGGACTGGTGGTCACGCGGGGCTCCGCTGCCCAGCTGCCACACAGTGTGCATACCTGAGTTGTGAGCAACCATGGGGACGTTCAGCTCCGACAGTTCTCTGCCCCATCTTCTTTGTGCTTGCTTACGGGGGAGGGAGGTGCTGAGTGGATGAGCAGCCCCGCTTCTCCATCTCTTGGTGTCCCCTTTTTGAAGGCCTGCATCCAGCCACAGACCCACGTGGGTCTAAAGATCAGGGTTCTGCCTCTCTTTGTGTAATCTGCCAATTTCCTTCCCCTTTGGAAGGAGCAATCATTTGGTGGCACAGAGGAAAAGGTAGGTAAGGATGGCTGCTTCCCCAAGGCTGGACAACCCAACAGGGCTAACTCTTTCTCCTGACCCTTTGGGTCGAGTCCAGTTTTTCACCGGGTCTCCTCCCAGGTGCTTTCCCCACTCTTGGCTCCTGGAAGTAGGCTGGTAAAACTGGGTGTGCATAAGGGGCTCCTTGGGCTGGCAGGCAGGCCTGAACTATCAGCAAGACAGTGGGCTCAAGCAGCTTGGTTTTGGTCCTCTCCACGGCTTGTGGGGCAAAGGCTTATGTCCCAAAGGTAAGCTGTCCAACTGGGACAGAACGCCCCTCTGGAGAGGAACAGAGTAAACAACTTGGACTCAGCTGAAACAGTGAGATAAGGCACAGAAAATGGGGAGATGGCCATGGGTACTGAGTGCAAGCCAGGCAGACACCCAACCCCAAGCAGTACATAGCTGTCCCAAGCCCTCCTGGACCCTCTCTCAGATGCTCCACACCCCAAGCCCAGGCACCTATCCCCATCCCTGACACACCCCTGAAAGTACCAGCTGCTCAGACCCTGCTGGAGGCCTTCCTCACACTGAGCCTAACCCCTGACCCGCCATTCAGCTTTAGGACTAAACTGCGTTGCCTAACCACAGCGATGAGGTTAGTCCCAGCTCTGGCGCCAATCTGCTGTGTGACTTTGGCCAAGTCACTTAACCTCCTGGACCTGTTTCCTTATCTATAAAAGAGAACTGGTAGAGCAGATGTTCTCTGAACCCCATTCTAGCTGCAAATGCCTCTGATTTTAATTCCCAACCTGCTTGGCTCTGACCCTTTTAACAGCCTGATATTTCCAACCTCTGAGTTTGGGGGCTAGGCATCCTCAGCCCTGCACAACATGAGTTTCATTTGCAGACAGGACAACTCCCTGATGGGCCATGGTCTGTGGGCTGTCAGCTGCCCTGGTGGGGACCAAGAAAACACAGCAATCTCTAGATCATGTCCCAAGGCAGAACTCTGAGACGGCACAGGGCCAGGTCCTTGACCCATCACCAGCAGCTGGTCCAATTCAATCATTTCTCTTATTATCCAGCTGTGGGCCCAGCAAGGCCTGGTGGGCACTGAATATCTCAGGCCATCCCAACCATTCCTGTGTCCACTGACAGAGAGCAGAAGCTTGCCCAGGCCAGATCCAGGCAGGGACTAGAAATTCAACTTCTGACCTTGCCCCTGTGCCGGGGCTGCTTGTACCCCCTCCCACTGTGAAGCAGGTGGGGAAATCGCAGTCCCTGCTGGTGCTCCTCTGGGTAGACTGCCTCCCCTTCCTCTTCCTGGGCTGTCAGTCCTCACCACAGGTGGCCCACCCACGTCCTGGGAGCCAGCTTAGCCCTTCCTTTCTTGATTTCCTGATGGCAGTACCAGGACTGTTTCTGAGCCACCAGCTGTAAGGATCCATCTGACAGGGCTGGTGGGACATCTGTAAAGCCTATGAGGTCCCTTCCTCCAGCCAGCAAATACTCAGAACAGTCTTCCCTAAGAGTGGCTGTGGCCAAACTGCAGGGAGCTGCCTGGCACAGCTGCAGTGAGGCCTGGCCTAGGGGGTCAAGGGTTCCATCCACTCCAGTGAACGGTAGCCCAAGAATCTGCCTCCACAAGGTCCAGGCTTCTCAACAGAAAGCATCAATACCATCAGAGTTGTGCAGAGCCAGTGAAGATCCAGGCAGGAAGAAGGCAGCCCCTGTATTTAAGGGCTTCAGCCCTAGGAATGGAGACTTCCTCCCCATAGCCTAACACACAGCAGCTCTCGGGTCGAAGGCAGGTAAGTTTCTAGGCAATCAACTTAGAGTAAATGAATTATTTGGCCATCTTAACAACTGGAGAAGGCAGGATGTTGAAAAGGAAAGAGAAAGAGGTGCAAGGCAGGCAGTGAAAGGCAGGGTAGAATGGTAGATAGCGTGCTGGCCAAGGACTCTCTACTCCTTTGCTTTGCTGTGTAGCCCTGGATCAACTCCTCTCCTTCTCTGGACCCCTGACCCTACTGGTTTTCTGCTCAGTCCGATTCTTTGGGGCCTAGGGACTCATACCTCTTGGATGCTACAAACCAGCTTAGCTGATCTGCCCACTAAGTGCCCCCACTCCAAAGCCTCTTGGGCTGCCCTAGGCTGCACCTGGACCTGTGGCTCAACAAAGGGAAGCCTGAAATAAATCACTTGGCTGAGGTTACAGGGATGATTCTTTTTTAATGAATTGGACTCAAATAAAAACATGTGGTGTCTGGATGGCCTCACCCAAGAGGTGCTGGACTAATACTACGATAAATACTGTGTCTTTTTGTAATATATATATTTATATATATATATATATATAATCTCATCTTTTTACTTATGAAAATAATAAGCTATCACCAACTTGGATAGGCTCCATCACTAAATTAGCAGAAACCAGCTCAGCACAAACTCTCCAGAGATAAATACTGGTGGCTCAGTCATGTGGGAAAAAATGATTAAAAAAGCCCTAACCCCTCCTCAAAACAAAACCCCCCTTTCAAAGTAGAAGGTGCTACATGAGAGTAACCAGCCGATACTGTGTCATAGGCCGCTGCACGTGGAGGGGGGATGGGGGGAGAGAGACTGAGGTGGGGAAAAAGGAAAAGGGAAAGGGAAAGGGAAAGGGAAAGGGGAAGGAAAGGAAAGGAAAGGAAAGGAAAGGAAAGGAAAGGAAAGGAAAGGAAAGGAAAGGAAAGGAAGGAGGCCAGGCAGGAGGAGTGGACTCTGCCTGTGGCTTCCAGGTCCCTGCGCCAGGTGCCTATGGAGGGCCAGGCTGCTCCAGCCCTGGGGCCGAGGGAGGGCCAGGCGGGGCGAGCCAGCGTGGTCAGCTAGTGCAAGTAGTCGTCGACTCTGGCAAACGAGCAAGATCCCAGGCCCGCTCGGGCCATGAGCCGCAGACATTCAGTTGCCTGGCCCAGGGCGAGCATCAGAGGGGGCTGCTTTGGCAGGTTCTGAGACTCTGTGGAGGAGAGACAAGGCCTAGTCACTGTCCTGCTCAGGGCTTGGGCCCAGGTCAAAGTTCCCTTGGGAGCAGAAGGCGGAAAGGAGTGAACAAAATCTCTTGGAAGAGTGTTCACCTCTATCTGTGAGTATGTCCCAGCCACCAGGCCATGGCCCTGCAGCCATGCCGGAAACCCAAGGACCTTGGCCTTCTTCAGAGCAATGGGCTGCCCTGGGCCAACAGGCACAACCTAGGGCCCATCACAATCCAGCCAGACAACTCAGCTGGGCAGAGGGAAGTTAGGATTTAGGTTCAGCCACTCGAGCCCAAGAGTCCTATGGGCCACCAGAGAGCTCCTGGGCAGAGCTCACTGCCCCGATTTGGACAAACATCAGCAATTCCTAGGGAGAGAAGGGAGGGGGCCACCCAGGCACTGATGAGCAAGCTCCTGCTTTTGTTAGATCCACTTACCTAGAATGGCGCTGTTGAGGGCAGCGCACACAGGCTCCCTCTGGATGGGGTCAAGCTGCTGGCCAACGGGGCAGCTCCAGGGGTCAGAGTATGCCAGCAGACTAAAGGCATCCTAAGGGACAGGGCACTCTTGAGAGGATTGCTGGCACACACCACACACACACTTCCATGGCTCCAGAGGACTCAAAGCTGTGTGGTACCCAGTGAGGGTACAACATACCCCACTGTCGGGCCAGGGAGGGTTGTGCCCTCCCCACAGCCTAGAGAGGGTGGTACACACCCTGGGTGTCCCATTTCCCATTGCAGACTTGACTGGAGCCCACTTTGTCCTGGTGCTGCTATCCCGAGGGCCCTCCCAGAGCCACCCTGCCCCCATTACCAAAGGAGGACCCTATCTGTGCAAGGCCCTGGCTTGTTCTGTACCTGCAGCATCTCCGTGTGGGCCAAATTCTTGCCATACTCCCTGCCCAGCTGCTCACTCAGTGCCTGCAACTCGCGGCCAAACAGGATTATCCTTTCTGTGGCAGCCTGGTTGCCCCCACAGAGCTGCCGCCGGGGATGCCCATCATCTGCACCCAGAGTCCAGCAGAGAATACATCAGGATGGGTAAGGAAGAGAAAGGGAGGACTTGAGAGGGGCCCCAAAGAGAACATGGCAAGAAGGACCTTAGGGGTGAGGGGATGTAGCTTCTGCAGGAGGCAAGTGAGGGCTGGGAGGAGCATGTGAACCATCCATAGCTGAGATGCTCTTAGTCCACCTAGCACATGATCTTCAGAAGACTCAAAAGCTTTCCCTCTTCCCACCATGTACAGATGCATGGGGGCTTATAAGAGTGCCCACTCTCATGAACTCCTTCTAGCCTCAAACACAGGGACCCTGTATCGGCAGCAGGCTGGGCCTTCCTACCTCAAGTACCCATTCACGATTGGCTAAGGAGGCAGCGGACCAGGTCTGGCTAGAGCCTCTCAAGCTGCCAAAGCCTGCCCGTCTCAACCCCCTCCCAGGGGGAAGGGGCATCTGGACTGAGTGTTGCACCCATGGAACACCACGCTGGGGCACAGCCCTCACCCATGCTTGACTCATCTGTCTGCAGGTCTTCATGCTTGTAGGCACCATTGACGATGCGTGTGGACATACTCTCCAGCACACCATTGGGGTAATGCTCCGCCTCCATCTCCATCTCACTGTCGCTGTGGAGAAGGGGTGGGGTGGGAGTTGGCCAAGGGGGCGTGATCGGGGCAGCCTGGTGGGGCCTGCATTCAGGCTTTAGCCCCAGGTTGCTATGGGTGAAGTGAGGGCCCCTGGGAACATGAAAGGACAGCTATGGCTTTCCAGGCTCCAACATTTGGGGCCCTGCTGTGACAGCAGCTATTCCCAGTGGCCTGTCATTCGATTCTCACTCTTGTCCCAATGCTGCCTCTGTGGCCCTCCCCTCCCTGACCCTCCTCCGAGTTGGCACACTCCTAAACATCCCCCACCCCCAATGATTGGGGCCTGTGAGCCCCAACAGGCATCTCTGGGAGCCGAAACCAGGTCAGCCCTAAGGCATGCCTGGGAGCTGCTAAAAGCCACCTGTAGCCTGTAGCCTAAAACCCCTGCCTGCCCCACCTGGGCAAGCCCCCCAAAATTCTTTCAGCATGGACTTTAGGGGTTCTAAGGCCTGGTCTCCTTGAAAGAAACCACATTCTCAGCCTGGCAGTGCCAGTGTCTCTGGATAAAGATAGGGCCAAGTGGCCCTGGTGGGGTAGCTCAGTTGGTTAGAGTGTCACCCCGATATGCCAAGGTTGCGGGGTTTGATCCCCAGTCAGGGCACATGCAAGAATCAACCAATGAATGCGTCAATAAGTGGAACAACAAATCAATGTTTCTCTCTCTCTCACTCTTCAACAACGCCCCCCGCCCCCCCCACCTTTCTTCTCTCTCTCTAAAATCAACAAACTAAGAAGAAAAAAACAGGGCCGAGGGGAGTGGCAATTGAACCATTGGCAGGTCAGCAGCTACAACTCCAGGCACAGACCAGGGATGGAGGTGCGGGACGAAGTATAGGGGGCAACCCTCCAAAGACAGGCTGCGGGGCCCAGGGGGCACAGGGCAGACGGCGGAGGAGGCAGCGAAGTAAGGCAGGCACCTGGTCTCCTGATTACTGGTGCTGCTGTGGGGCTGGGACTTGGTGGAATCTGTTGAGTTGGACTCGGAGTAATTGACGGAGGATGGGGATGAGGAGGATGAGGAGGATGAGGAGGAGGAAGAGGAGGAGCTGGGCGCAGGGTATTTACTGTGGTTCTGCTTGCTCTTGGTGGACGCAACGCCATTGCTGCAGCTGGGACTGTCTGCACCTGCAAGCCAGGGGCCAGTCAGAAGAGGAGGGGCAACTTGTCGTCAAGCAGGGCCCTGGGATTGGCTACAGTGGTCCCATTTCCCTTCCCCCAAATCCAGCAGTGAACCCTAAGCCCAGCCCAGGGAGGAGGACGTAGGTGGCCTTCCTTCTCCACACCAGTACTTCCCAGAGCCGCCTGGACTGTGGCTGACCTGTGTTGTGCATGTGGGAACTACTGGGGCCGTGTCGGGGGCTGAGGTTGGGGGAGCCAGGATAGCTGTCCTGGGACTTGGGGCTTCGGGAGCTCAAGCTGCGGACCTCACTGTCGGTCCCATTCACCATCTCCACAAACTGTCGGCACCTGCAGAGGGAGCGGAGCGGCACTGCTCTGGGCTTGGTCCAGGAGGTACGTTCCCACCACCAGCTGAGAAGGGTGGGCTATGGGGGAGCTGGCAGGCCCCAAAACTTACTTGAGCATGAACAGCAGGTTGGGGTTGTGCTCCAGCAGCCCTGGGTAGAAGCGCTGTGTGGTCTCAATGGCCTCACCCACACGGCCCTCCAGCACCAACTTCTGGATCTCTGCCGAGAGCAAAAACACAGCAGCAGTGAGGGAGGGACCGCAGACCTTCCTCACAGATGCACGCCTGCACAATGCCAGCCCAGAGCACAGACTTGCCGACAGTCAGGCGGGCTGGCTCAGAGTGGCACGCCCAGCTAAGATGCTCACAGAAGAGGCCGAAGAAAGAACCCGGCCACCCAGCCCCACATAGACCCTAGTTTCTGCCAAGTGCTGGAGAGTCCTCAAGGAATAAGAGGGAAAAACAGAGCAGGGACTCAGCCCAGAGGCAGGAGGGTGAGTTTGGAGGCTTGCTCCTGTGGAACACACGTCACCAGGAACCTGGGTTGGAAGAGGGCCCTGGCTGTGGGAGCAGGATCTGGGGGTGGGCATCCAGGCAGCTTGGTGACCCTAGGGGCTCCTCTTCAGACACATTTCTCTCCTTTCAGGCCTCACAGAGGAGTGGCAATGGGAGTGCACTGGTTTCTGGGCCAGAGCCCACGTCCTGGCAGTCGTCAGGGGCTGCAGCACGCTCCCTGCTGGGAGAGGAGATCATCCTCCTCACACTGGCTTCTCTGACGATGACACCTCTCAGGCCATCGGCAGCTTGCTCTTGCCCTGGGGCCTGGTGCGTCTTGCTGGGACCAACTTCTGGGGCTGAGGCTCTCATTTGTAGATCCCAAGTCTGGGATCCCTTTCCGTCTGTCTGGCTGGGCCTGTGCACAGCTTCTCTGGGAGACACAGACACATGCACATACACAGAGACGACAGGCTCAGAGAGATGCCAGCAGGCACACACGGACAAACACTTCCACACACACCCATTCTCCCTCACTCCTCTCTCTTCTGCCTAACTCTTTTCTGGGCTCTGTTTCCTCTCTCCCAACACCGTCTTTCCATAAACATGTCCCAGACACAGTACACAGGCCAGTATGAACACCAAGGAAGTTTCGTTTGGCTCCTTCCTTTGGTTGTCTGCAAAGGGCAGGACCAGAGGTGGGACACAGAGAGGTGCTACCACAGCAGCCACTGAGCACCAGCCCTTGCCCTGTCTGATTACTTCAGTCCTCTTTATGACCAGGAGCAGGCAGAACGACTAAAGTTGAGTAAATAGTGTGAAAGGCAGGACAATGATCTAAGATACAAACACACTTCTTTTCAGAAAACCATGAACATGACACTGAGTAGAATTCAGATTTCAGGGGGAACGGGGATCCAGTCAGGCCAGGCCCCGCCTGTGCCAGGCCAGCAGAGCGTGCCTTAGGGAGGCTGCACTTAGACACTCCCACGCTGCCGAACTGTCCATCTGGGCAGCACTGTCTTGAAGGAGGGACAGAAGCAGGGCCTAGGGCTGAGCTGGGGCTCTGGGCTGGTCTCCTAGTAGTGAGGAACAGAGCTGCATAAACTCCTGACAGGTCACCCAAGGCTGGCATGAGCCAGAGAGCAGAGTCGGGGACAGGTGAGGGAAGGAGGGAGAGGGAAGAGGAGACTCGGCCTTACTTTGTCGGTTCTTTATAGATGCTTGTTCTTCCTGAATCGGGGTTTCCGTCATTCGGGCAAAAGCTGTGGCTGTGGCACAGTACCCATGATGCACCAGGTAAGATGAGACCATGCTAGAAGAAAGGAAATGCCCAAGGTGACACTACAGAACTGCATTTTTCGTGGTTACAGAATAGTCACAGGAATGTACTTTATAGCGCAGGGAATGCAGTCAATGATGCTGTAATAACTATAAATGGTGTCAGGTGCACACCTGACATACTGGGGGGAGCCCTTTGTAGAGTATACAGTTATCTAACCACTATGCTCTACACCCAAAACTATACAAAACAATATTGAATGTAAGTTGTAATTTTAAAAAAAATTAAATATTAAAAAAACCCTGCATTTCTCACTGACCACCTGATGGGACAGACAATCTCCCTCTTAGGTTTCCCTAACCATATCTTGAAATGCAACCTCCATAAAAATGAGAATAAAAATGTTGAAACAAAATGCAAACTTCCCCCAGTGCTTATGGAGTCAAGCTGGGCAGGGGTGGGTCTCCACATCTGCCCTGCAGCTCAGAGGAGTGGCTGCCATTTCCCTGGGATGTGCTGCCCACAAGTGGGCAGGCTTGGTAACAAAAGCACACACAGGCACACACCATCTTCTTATGGAAGCGACTGCCCCCAGTGAACTGCAGCGAGTCCAGAGATGGTCACTAGTGTCTCTGAGGGCTTCCTGCAACGGCGACCTGCCAAGCAGCCTGGCAGCTGCCCAGCCAGGGAGGGTGCATGCCACGTGCGGACCTTCTACAGACACAGGAGCTCCTCTGTGGGCTGCCTTACGTGCCTGGCAGGAGCATTCTAGATCATAAGGCAAACCTGGCCCCCCGTAACGCCAGTTCCAAAGGGTCATGGGGAGCTAACCCACAAACCAAGTTACTCCCAAATGCCACAAATCAGGGGCCCGGGAAGCCAAGATAACCGGCAACAACAAGGCAAACAGGAATGCTATTTTGGGGAAATAGTCCTGAGAAGCCCGAGGCCCGGTGCCCATTTAATCCCCCCTAAAGCTGGCTGAGCAGTGGCATGAGAGCACATGTGCACCCACACGCAGGGCGGAAGGATGAGCCCTCATATCTGATGTGTACGAAAGTGGATACCTCGGCATGTGTGTGTCTGATGGTGTTTTTACACTTGCCAAAAACAACGTCTGAAGGGCTGTCGTAAAGAAGGCAGACGTTCAGCTGTGTGTCCCACTATGTTTTATGGGGTGAATGAAATGGTACACACTAAGTGCCCAGCACAAAGCACAGCCTCTTATTATGAAATCACGTATTTTTAATAATGTTGTAAGTAATAATTCTTCTAATTGTATTATTATTATTATAAACACAAGGGCAAAACTTTCTGACAACACATGCCTCAGATGAGTCCCATGTGCACATCAGATGCCACTAAGATGTACAACTCCTTTGATTAAATAATTCCACTTCTTTAAAGGGCACCAAGAGAAAACGTCTTAAATAAGAAAAACTCGCCCTGGCTGGTGTGGCTCAGTGGATTGAGCATCGGCCTGCAAACCAGAGTTACTGGTTTGATTCCCAGTCAGGGCACACGCCTGGGTGGCAGGCCAGGTCCCCAGTAGGGGGCGCTCTAGAGGCAACCACACATTGATGTTTCCCTGCCTCTCTTTCTCCCTCCCTTCCTCCCTCTCAAAGTAAATCAATAAAATCTTTAAAAAAAGAAAGAGTCAACACACAAAAGGGTTACCTACATAAGCAAAATGGAGGAAATAACCTGAACCCCCCCACCACAGGAAGCCAGCCAAGGGGCTTATAGCAAATTTGTCTCCACGATAATATAGTCATTAAGAATATCCATAAAACGAACACGAGTAATATGCATGTGCTGGCAAATACTACATATGAATACACACAAGCACACAGGCACACACACATAAACAAATACACCCATGTGCTGATCCCAGGCCTTGTAAGCTGAAAGTATCAGTCCCTCCCCCACACAGCTGGGACAGCTCCAACTCTCCCTTGCCCATCCCAGCAAGCCTGCTGCAGGGGCTGGCACTGTGCTGGCCCTCCCAGCACAAGCTTCTCATTAGCTCTGGGGACTGGGAACCAGACGTAGCCATGCTGCTCTTCCTGAGAAGGGTCTGACCACCTTGCCCCTGCCTCAGCTCTCCCTGGGGCCTGGCTCAATTTCAAACCCTTAAGAAAGGAAAGCTACACAAAGAACCCAGGGTGCATCCAACCCAAGGGGCCAGGACGAGTAGAAGCTCAGCCCTTCACTGCCTAGCCTTGGGAGCCAAGCTAACAAGCTGACCCACCTCCTGGCAGAGTGGGTACTGGTCACTGCCTCACTCAAGCCTGCAACTGGTAAGTGGAAGAGAGACCCAAACCTGACCTCCCTTGGGATCCTCAGCAAGACTGGCCTCCAGGACAGTCTGAGAATTAATCAGCCAAGGGTTACTAGGCTGGTCCAAGGAAGGACTCTCTTCTTGCCACCACTGCCATGGATGTGGGGAACTTAGCTGAATGCTGACCCTCAGGCCAGAATTATAGCAGGAGAGATACTCGCTATAGTGGGAAAAAAAGTCTACAGAGGAAGAGACCAGGTGGCATCCTAGGATATCCTCTGCAAAATGACCTGGGGAGGGAAAACAGCCCTGCTGGAGATACTACATCGAGAGCCACCAGATCCACTTGGGGTAGAGGGTGGGGTGGGCAAAGGTTTAATTAACAGCAGATGTGGAGAACTGAGCGGGAGCCATCCATCAGATAAGAGGGAAGCAGGAGAGCAGCAGGCGGAGTCACCCTGGGAGAGCTTTCCAGAAGGAACGCTATCCACTGGAGTTCATAAGAGTGGCTCGTGGCAGTCCAGGGGCCTGCAGAACAGTAAGGGCCCTGGGATGGGGCAGGGCTGGGTAAGGGCGGGAGCAGGGCACTCACTTCTGCAGCACTGCCTGCCACTCGCCAAGCTGGGCACTGATGGGGAAGCAGTGGACAGTGCCCTGGACCTTGGCACGCCATTCCCGCATGTAGTCCTCAATGTCAAACAGGAAGGGCTGCTGCCCAAAGTTGGCATCCACAATCTCCCCGGGTGTCTGCAGGCCTACGGTGGGGTAGAGGTTGGCCTGAGGAGGAGAATGAAATGTCAGTCGGGCCCTGAGGGCAGTGGGGCAGCAGGCCTCACCTCGCCTCCGGTGCAGATGCAGAGCGGGAAGGCACTGGCTCCCACAGGCCGTTGCCCAGCTTTGAGAGAACTGCAGCAAGGCTGGAGGAGGTGGGGCTAAGTCACACTCCGCCCACCTCCCTACCAGACATTATTCCCCGAAACTTGAGGGAAAAATGCAAAACAAAAGCAAGCTGGGCTGAACATGGAGTCTCCTTTCCTGCCTCAGAGGCTATGGTGTCCCCAAAGCCCAAAGCTCAAGGTCCCATTTCAGGACTCGCCCAGGGCACAGAAAGGCACACCAGGATCCATGACCCTGCAGGTGTGCCCGTGAAGATCTGCTGCAGGGATGGATAATGGCTCCTCTCAGAAAGATCCAGGACCAAGGATCTCTTTGCCACAAAAAGGGGTGTATGAGGGGGCAGGAAGAGATAGGGGGAGGCAGGAAGGGAGGGGAAGAAGAAAGCATGGCAAAGAGGTTAGGTGGTTTAGATCCCCTGACACTGGCAAAGGGTAAAGAGAGGCCATTGCCCTTCCTGTCAGAGATGCACTAAGAGGGTCTTCTGGCCAGCAAGGTTTGGGCACGTCCCTTCGTGGGTATGGGGCTCCTTGCTTTCCATCTATCCCCTGCCGTGACCAGCTTTTGCCCAGTCACTCCCTCGCTCAGTGCCTCCTGTGACTCCCCACTGGTACTGCTCACATTCATGGCCACTGTTTCACATCTCACTAGCCTCCTCCCCACTGCCACTGGGTCCCCAGTCCTCACTTCTGCCTTCTATACTCAGGCCATGTGTCATTCCTGAGTGTCATGTGCCTTTACTGCCCACTGGGTTCAGCCCACCAGGAGCTCCGAACCTGTAAGACTTCTTGCTTCCATGAACCTACAAGATCTCCAGCTTCCCTCCTTTCCCCTCCCCTTCTTCACGCCACCTTCAGGCAAAACCCACCACCTCCAGCAAGCCTTCCCTGTATCTACCCACTTTCTAGCATTTACTGACATGTCTGGCTATTTCACGTCACGTCTCCACAACTAGACTTCCCCAGTCAGGGTCAGAATTCTCCTCCTGTGTCTATTCACTCCGCCTAGGACCACAGCCCCTCTCTGGGGCCTCCAGATAGGAGGGGAGGATTCTGACCCACAGACAAGAGGCTCTAACAGGATCCTGGGTGCTGCAGCCTGGCCTTCAGAAGGCCCCGCAAATCACAAGGACACTTCTTTGGGCATAACAGGAGTGCCCAGGATCCCAAAGAAGCCACCAGAGTCAGCAAACCTTTCCTCTTTCCAGAACTCAGCCAGGGAAACAGAGCAGGGTGCCAGGCTCCCAGAACTCTGGGTGGAGATCCTGCACATGACAAAGCCTGTGATGACTATTAATAAAGGACTAGGGTGCGAGAGGTGGGAATGGGCCCTGAACTAAGACAGCCGGAAACCTCACCCCATTCTAAGAGGAGAAAACCCCACAAAGCTCACCTCTCTGGCTCACGGTTCCCTGTATGCTAGCAGGTCCAGTCCCCTAGGGCACTGGCTCTCCACATGGGTCTCTAATGCAGATGCACAGGGGCCTACCAGTTCAGGAACAATTCTCCACAGTCTGCACCCCAGTCCACTGACTGTAAGTCACACAGAACTGGCTCAGGCCAGCTGAGCCATGGAGCTGCCCTAATCTCCTCACCCCCAGCTGTCTTTAGAAATGCCACAAACCACTGTCACCTGCTAAGAGTCATGGAGAAAGACCAGGCCTTGCTACTGGAGAGAGAAAGGCAAGCAGGTACCCCCTACTGGGACCGTCAAGTAGACAGCACAGCACACATCCCTGGTTGGGGAAAGGAACAGACTCCACACCCTGTACTTGTAGATACTACCACACCCCGACCCAGTCGGCCCCCAAGAGTCCAAAGAGGGGAGACCCAACTGTAGTACTCACCGGGAGATCTGTGAAGGCTATACCTGTGGAGGGAAAGAACAGTCATCAGCCCACAGGGGGTCCATCACGACAGCTGGGGAGGGGCTGGGCACCACATCTAACCTATGGTGGAGGCTAAGCCTATGTAGTTTTACACTCTGGCCTTCCATTTGCTGGGTGGCCTGGCCAGAAATGAAGTCAGATATTTAAACATTTGTTCACAGCTCCTTCACCCTCTCAGGAAAAATCTCTTAGAAAGGACTAAAACCCAAATGACCTACCGCTGAGGCCTTTCCAGGCCGGATCCTTCTCGTGACCCAACATGTATTTATGGGGACCCACTGTATCTGCCAGGCTCTTTCCCATTCATTACCTCATCTGGTCCTCATACCAACTCTGGGGAGCAGGCTTCCTATCCCCATTTTACAGATGAGGAAAGTAAACCTCAGAGGTTAAGTGATTTGCCATTTTGCCATAAAACTACCAGAAGAGGTGGGGCTGGCCTCATTCCTAGTCTGACACTCCATATAAACTCTAAGCTGACCACAGTGAAGACAGTGAGGGTGGCGACTGCCCTTTTCCATCCCATACCCATCCAGAGTCACCAGGGCTTCCACGCTGACAAAGCCCAGGTTAACATTGGCCTGTGTTCCCTCTGAGTTCTCCTGGCAAGAGAAGAGGCTGTGTTTCCAGGGACCTCAGCCTGAATCGTAAGTGGGGGTGGAGGAGAATGGGACCCCAAATATATGAGCAGGCCTGAGCAGGAGAATGGCCTCATAATACCCACCAGAGCACTCTTGTTCTGCAGACTGAGAAACAATAGGGCCAAAGGAGACTGTCTGAAGGACTCATAGCCTTCCCATTTTTTAGATGAATTCTTGTATCTTCTAGAAACTCCTGACCTTTTTTTGATCCAAAAGCTTCTCAACCACTGATTCCTTAGAGGTTCCACTCTGCTCTCCCAACTCCACCCAGAAAAGAAACTGAAACCCTACAAAAGACAGCAGGTGAGGGATCTGACCATAGGTTCTCCCAGGAAACCTGGAGCCAGGCTCATGCCAGCCAGCCACTGTATACCATGTGCTTCCTCTGCGCTGGGCACTGGGCTCAGGATCTAACAAGAAACCATTCAACCCTCAGAACCACCTGGAAGGTGTATACTGTCTCCAGCACTCGTTTACGGGTGAAAAGACCAAGGCATGGAGAGACGTTTACATTCTTTGCTGGGCTACCTTGCTCCACATGAAGGAAGCTCATCAACTCCATGATCTGCCTGAGGCTACTTCAGAGCCCTCCGTGCAGAGCCAGCAGTCACAGAGCTGGCGGAATGAAGCCTAGGAGCCCCTTGGCACCCACGAGGAGACTGCAACATGCACCCTCCAGGTCTGCATGGGAGCTGCCCTCATGGATGTCAGTGTGGCCAGGCTGCTGCCTCACGCCGGCTGATGGAGGTGGCCCACAGAACCCTGGAAGAAGGGGAAGTCCAGGCTCCAGCAGTTACTGCACTGTGACCTTCGGCAAGTTACCCAACCTCTTTGAGCCCATCTGAAAATAATTGGGGAACACTAATCCTGGTCCTCAGGAGAGAAACTGAGATACTTTGTGAAAGCTGCCTCATAGACTATGAGGTCTGGGTACAAGCTGGCTGCAGTTGTGCCACTGGGTGAGGCAACTGCCATACTTCTGGGCAGGGGGTGACCTACCCAGGCTTGCCAGCTCTGTCTCACATTGGCACTCAGGAAGGATAAAACCTTGAGGTGCTTCCAGGAGCATGAGGGAAGAGGCCACTCCACCCCCTACTGCACTGGACAAGGGTGAGACTGCTCCCCCGAGCCCCGCAGCTCTCTGGGAGCCACTGCAAGGCCACTGCAATGAAAAAATCTGGGTAGGCCATGGGAAGGAGGTCCAGGCAAAGATTTGAGATGCAAACAGGACACTCAAACTTGCTAATATGAAGTGCCCTGAAACAAACACATACAGGTCGGGGGGGGGGGGGGGGGGGGGGGGGGGGGGCGGGCTGAGACTGAGGGCATAAAGAAGCTGTGAGAGAGCACAGAACTGGACAAAAATGACTCTGTAGGTACATGGATCACCTGTGAATAAGTCTTCAGGCTCCTGTCTCATCCACCTGCTAATTCACCCTTCCATCAAGTATCTACTGAGACTTCCCAGGAGCCAGGCCCTGTGATAGGCACTGGGAAATCAGCTGCAAGCCTGGTCTTCAACGTGCTGCTGACTCCAGCAAGAGAGATGGCATGCAACTAATAGTTACACAGACAACTGAATAATAAGACACAGGGTGAGTGCCGTGACAACAGAATAGAGGAATGGGGAGGCCAGGAAGCATCACTCTTCTCTAAAGGGGGAAAGGTTCTGAGGTTACAGTGAGTGATTGGCTCATTGATCCTGTGGGAGATTCTGAAGAACACTTATTGATAAGCTGGCTTGTGAAAGGGAAATAGTCATTAGAAGATTAACCATGTGGTCTATCACTCCAAGTTTATTGCCTTACCATTAAAGTTCATGATCTAGAAAATGTAGGTGATGTCCAATTTTTAGTAAGGTCTGAGTAGTATCCTTGTGGAGAAGATAGAAGAATATGAGTTTCAAAATAACATAACGAAGTGATTCTTTTTTTAAAAGATTTTATTTATTTATTTTTAGAGAGGGGGAAGGGAGGGAGAAAGAGAGGGAGAGAAACATCAATGTGTGGTTGCCTCTAGAGCACCCCCTACTGGGGACCTGGCCCACAACTGAGGCATGTGCCTTGACTGGGAATTGAACCGGTGACCCTTTGATTCACGGGCCGGCACTCAATCCACTGAGCAACACCAGCCAGGGCCCGTAACGAGGTGATTCTTAAATGGTTGGTGTCTACTTGAACAAGCTATAGGCTAAAGGGTTCAAATCTCAACCTTGTTCTCCCCCAATATTTTTTATATCTTAATGAAAACATATACAAACAAATTTATCAAATTTTAGGTTAATGCAATGCTGAAAAGAATACCAAATATTTGAGATAGAACAAGCAAGACCACAGGAGATCTCAACAGGCTGGAAAAATAGGCAACAAACTCCTAAATGAAGTTTAGTGATAAGATGTGTGAGGTCTTGCATGGGGGTCCATAACAACATGCACTAGGAAGATGACTTTTTACAAACAGTATGAGGGTTTGGATTGA
This sequence comes from Macrotus californicus, assembly GCA_007922815.1. Taxonomy (NCBI): domain Eukaryota; kingdom Metazoa; phylum Chordata; class Mammalia; order Chiroptera; family Phyllostomidae; genus Macrotus; species Macrotus californicus. The sequence continues at coordinate 240,941 of VMDR010000207.1, read as the reverse complement.
CCGTGAGGTATTCATGAGCTCCTTGTGGACCTGGGGACCCAACAAAGAGGCACAGAGGAGGGAGGTGTGAATGTACAGGGGACAGCAGGGTATGCCCCAACCTGTGGGTCCCACAGCAGGGGCCATGCTCTGGCCAAGGTGTGGACAAGCTGGGGAAATGTGAAGAGGGCAGGAATCCAGAGCAGAAGGGACTGGGCCTGGCTGCAGAGGGGCTGGTGAAGGGTAGCCTGGGTAGAGTGAGAACCCACAGCAGTGGCCTCTGGGACTGTGAGAGCAGAAAAGCCCAGAACCAGGAAATAGCTGGAGTCAGAAAACAAAGTAGGAAGTGAGGAGCCATCTTGAGATCTTGGCCTTGCCCTCCAGCTGCTAGTGCCTCACCAGCTGGATACCAGCAACTGCAGCCAGGTGGCCATGGATTTCAGAGGAGAGTTTCTCTGATGTCTACCTGAGTCAGCTATGCAGTATCTGCACTATGCTCTCGATGCCCACTCTGGCCTGTGGCATCTGACTGCCCTGTTGAGGAATGCAGGCTCCTAATCACACAGCCCAGACACCAGCAAACCCGATTTCCAATAGGTCCCTTGATTCTGCATGGGCTCATCTCCTGGAGAAGCCACATAAGGGCTGTGGGGAATGACAGCCCCCCTTTTAACTGCCCCTCAAGTCAGTGGGTCTCCTAGGAGTTGAGTTCCAAGTAAAAAGCCCAACTTCTTTTCCTGACAAGGCCTGTGGTCAGCTTGGCTGGTATGGTTCTACGAAATCAGAGAGCTCTGTAAACGCAGGCAGGAAGGCCCAGCAGCAGGCACCACCTAAGGACCACTGGCCAAGGGCTCCTCTCACTCAAGGGCCAAATACCAGTCAGTTCTAGTGGGACAAGTCATTAGAATAGCCAGTCTCCCTCTCTCTCAAGTCCCAATCCTAAATTTCTACACATGTGCAAGACTGCTCTTCTAAGGGATCCTCCAGGGCCCCCTCTCACCCTCCACTGAGAGCTGCTTTTCCTCAGTTCCTAATCAAAGCTGATAACACCACTAATTCAACCACTTTCCCATCTTTGCTTCTTGCTAAGGTATCCTATCTGTCACTAAACCCAGCTGGGCCACCCCTGTCCCCCACTTCCTGCACCCATTACCACTGCCTTGCCTCAAGCCACCTGCCTCTTCTGCTAGCCCTTACTCCAGTCAGTCCATCCTTCTCAATCTCATCAAGAGACCTTTATAAATATAAATCTGTCCAGGTTGCTGTCTATTAACCATAAACAGGCCAGAAGAGGTCTGGCCCCACCTGATTCCAGCCTGTCTGTTTACCTCCTGTACTAAAGCAGCCCTCACGGTTGCTCCATAGCAACCATTGCCCTGAGTGTCAGAAGGGTCTGGCAAAGTCTGGGCCCAGGCCCCGGGCATGAAAACCATGGCCACTCAAGTATGTATTTGGGACCCTCAAGCTTCTCACCAGCCCCAAACAGTGCTCCAACAAGTATCACACAGGCCAGGGGCATGACTACGACATTGCTTCTCTGTCAGCACTGACCCTGGGCTCGATAAATGCTCTCGAATGAATGGACTAACAAAGAGAGTGCCCACGCTACCCTGCCTTCACCTTGCAGGGCTCCAATGCCTGAAAATGGCTGAAGTTCCCCACAGCCCAGCAGAGGATCTGTGACACTGCTTTGGCTTCAAAGCCTGCCCTTGGGCCTCTCACCAACCAAAGTGGCTCCACAGGGTAAACCCTCCAAGGTCCCCTATGTACCCACCAAGGCTGTGACCATTCTTAGTGTAGAAGCAGGTGCCGTTGATGAGGTTGACACAGCAGCCAATGACATCTCCTGTGGTGAATGTGGGACCATAGGGCTGGCCAGTACCGGAGGAACAGAAGGAATGCCCATCATCTCCATGGTAACCATAGGAATGTTTATCCCAACCTGTGGGGGAAGAGAGCAGCCACAGCTGAGTAGAGGTACTTGAGAGAGAAGACAGCCACCAAAACCCACCCAGGTCTGCAGTCCTCTCCGCAGCCTGCCACTTCAGTCAGCGTTACTGGGTCTGGCTGTGCCAAATGAGCAGTGAGTCCGGCAGCTCACCACCCGAGGAGCTGAGGCAGCCCTACTAAAGAAGGCCATGCTGCGGTCAGCAGGAACCAAAACTGTGAGTGGCCTGGAAGGGACTTACCAGAAGTCTGTGCAACAAGAAGATGAATAAAAGAAAGCCTTGAGGAGAGGGGGCTTGAAATGAGCCTCTGAAGTGTATCATGGTGGGTTGAAAAAATTTATTTTAAGATTTTATTTATTTTTAGAGGGAGGGGAAAGGAGGGAGAACAAGAGGAAGAGAAACATCAATGTGTGGTTGCATCTCGTGTGCCCCTTACTTGGGGGGACCTGGCCCGAAACCCAGGCATGTGCCCTAGACTGGGAATCAGACTGGTGACCCTTTGGTTTGCAGGCCGGCACTAAATCCACTGAGCTATGTCAGCCAGGGCTAAAATAAAAATTTTTTAATTGAAGTATTATTTATATGTAATGAGATTCTCCCTTTTTAAACAACAGGTCCATAAGTTTTAACACATTTTAACACATTACCACCACCACAATCAAGATATAGAACATTTCCATCACTCCAAAAAGTTGCCTCTTTGCAATCAATCCCCTCCGCCTTACCCCCAGGCCCTGGCAACAGTGATTTGTTCCCATGGTCTTGCCTTTTCCAGACGCCATATACATGGGAGCACAGAAGATGGAGGGTCTGGTGGCTAGTTTTTCCACTGAGTATAATAATGCATCTGAGACTCACACTCACTGTGAGAAGGCCCAGGATGCTGTTTCTCTTTACTGCCGAGTAGAACTCCACTCTGTGGTGGACACACAGCAGTTTGTTCACTAGTTGGTGACATCTGAGTCATTTCCAATTTGGGGCTATTATGTATAAAACCAATATTCACGTACGCTTGGCACAGACACATGTTTTCATTGCTCTTGGGTAAACACTTAGAAGTGGTACTGCTGGGTTGTAAGATAAATGCATGTTTAACTTGATAACAAACTGCCACACTGTTTCCCAAGTGGCTGTACTGGTTTGCATTCCCACCAGCCATGCGTGAGGTTCCACAGTCTCATCAGCACTTGATATTGTCAGGTTTTTTTCTCTTTTTTCTTTCAGCTGCTTTAGTGGGAATGTAGTGGTTTTAGTACCATTCTGGCTTTCATTTGCATTTCCCCAATGACCAAGGATGTTCAGCCTCTTTTCATATACTTGTCTACTGTTGGTTTATTAGAGAACTATCCATCTGTTCAAATCTTCAACCCCTTTAAAAAAATGGACTGTGCCCCTTATTAAAGCTCTAAGAGTTCTAAATATATCTTGGACATAAATTCTTGTGTGTGTTTTGCTAGTATTTTCTCCAAGTCTATAGTTTGTCTTTTCATTTTCTTAACAGTGTCTTTCAAAGGCCAACTAAGATTTTGATTGGGATTGTGTTGAATCTATAGATCAATCTGAAGAGAATAGACAGCTTAATAATATTGAGTATTCCAACCCATGAACATGACGTTTCCCTCCATTCATTTGCGTCTTCTTTAATCTCTCTCAACAATGCTCTAAGTACTGTATTTTTGGGTGCTATTATGAATGTTATTTATAAATTTTAATTTTCAATTGTTTTTTGCTATTACAACAAAATATAATTGATCTTGGGGGTGGAGAAATGGAGTCAAGGTTTCTTTTTAAAGTAATAAAAATGTTCTAAAATTAGATTATGATAATTTGCATAACTCTGTAAACATGCTAAAACCATTGACTTGTACGCTTTAAATGGGCACATTTTATGGTGTACAAATGTCATCCCAATGACATTATTAAACATACATCTATTTGATATTTCACATATTCACCTGATGGCCTGCAACCTTGTTAAACTCAGCAATTAGTTCTGGTAACTTTTATGAAGAATTTCATAAAATTTCAGAATTTTTTAAATATATTGTCTGAAAATACAGTTTTATTTCTTCCTTTCCACTGCATGCCTTTTATCTCTTTTTCCCGACTTACTGTACTGACCAGGACCGCCAACACAATGCTAAACAGAAATGGTGAGAGCTGAAGTGCACCATGGTTGACACAGGGGAGAGCGAAGGTCATTCAGGAGGGAGAAGTACAGGTACCGGCACAATTGCAGGTAAAACAGGAGGCTGTGAGCGGTACAGGGGCCTGCTTGCTTGGCTGGGGAACAGCAATGGAGCGCACAGGGCCATGGCCAGGACCATACAGGGTAGGCAAACTAGGTCTACCTAGCTTGGCAGGTCTACTCCCCAAGGCAGCCCCTCCAAGCAATTTTTTCAGCCTCTGCTGCCTCCTTGGTGTCTGAGAAGCATGCCCATGTGAACATGCTTAATGATACCCTGCCCCTCCCAAGTGGCACAGGTAGGAGAAGCTCTCCCCTGGAAGGGACAGGTCAGTGGGGCAGGGTGCATTAAGATCTGAGGGAGGTAGGGCTCAAATATTCACTCTGTGTGGTGTGTGTGCACACACACTGCTCGAAGACAAGGGTTGTGGCAGCTCTAAGCAAGGGTGTGGGGATGAAAACAGATGGGTGGCAGGGCCAGGGAGACAAAGGACATAACTAGAGAGGTAGCGCTAACCAGACCGTGGAGCCCAAACTCTGTTCTGCATTCAAACCAGTGGGCTCAAGGGCAAGTTGCTCCTCATAACCACAGCATCCACCCTAAGCCTTGTGTGCCCTAAGCCTTCATGTCTTCAGCCAGGAACCCTCTGGTTAAACAAAGATTTCCCCCAGAGCCCACAATGGGAAACAGGCCACAGCTGAATGGCTCTCACTAACGGATGTAGGGCCCAAAGCTCTGCTGCTTCCCTCCCAACATCTTCCCACCACATCACAAGGAAACCGTCAGGAGAACTGTCCGGGACTGGCTCCAAAGGGCCAAGGCCTGGACCTGGAGCCAGGCTCTGTTCTCGCTTTCCCAAATTCCCTAGAGACACCAGGACTGCCTGGCTCAACCCAACTCCAAAGCTCCTCATGCCGAGGAGTGGGAAGGGCCTTACTATTGCTGGTGGGTCCACAAATCATTTGACCTCAGGAAATGACTCTCTGGGTCAGCAATGCCCATTCCCCCACCGAGAGGCAGGCCAATAAGGCAATCGTAGGCAAGGCCTCTCCTCAGGCTTTAACACAGGCAGCCCTATGGCTCCTGGTGGCAGCAGCTGCAGTAGTGGCTGCTTCCCTGGTCTACGGAAGGCCACAGATGAAGAATGGCCAACTGGACAGCAGTGAGGACCAAATTGACAATCATCCCTCCAAGCTCGGCTCAGATTGGGCTTGGTGGCCCCAGGCATGCCCACCAGCTTCCCGACTCAAGATCCACATCCACACCAGTCATGGAAATCCTCCCTTCAAACACCCCCCACCACCTGGATTCCTCAGATGGAGCACGGGGACTTCCCACTTGTGGCCCTGGCTCAGTTAACTGACCACAACGTAGCAACCTGTTAGGAAAGCACCGTAATGACCTTGTGTGTTTGGCACAAGTACTGCCACCTTCACCTCACTGAGAGACTGGGGCACTTGCTAACCAGCCCACACAGTTGAGAAGTACCAGAGCTGGGATTTGAACCTAAATCTTCAGGTTCAAAAACCCACATTCTCCCTGACACAGGAACTGTCTCATTTCGGGTGGTGACCACTCTGGCAGTGAAACACCCCCAAGCCGTTGCCCCATTACCAGAAGAGTGCTCGGATGCACTATTTTAGGGAGTTGTGGACTTGGGATCTCTCTGTCTTGCCATGAGTCACAGGGCCTGCTGGCCAGCAATGAGGGAAAGCCCAGACCCCAGCCCTAGAGTGACCCCAGCCACTGACTCGTGCCTCCTGTCTGAAGGCCACAGCTGCTCGTCTCTTCTTTCCAGGGCACACCCACCCCTCCTGTCTCACCAGGCTGCCAGGGCTAGCAGACAAGGACACACCTCCACACAACCCCAGCCACTTCTTACACCCACAAGGATCCTGCATGCTGAATCTTCTTTTTTATTAACATTTTACTTACTTTTATAGCGGGGGAGGGAGAAAGAGAGGGAGACAAACAGCAATGTGTGAGAAACACATGGATTGGTTGCCTCTCTCACACCCCCAACCGGGGACCTGGCCAGCAACCCAGGCACGTGCTCTGACCGGGAATCAAACCCGTGACCTTTCAGTTCACAGGGTGACACTCAATCCACTAAGCCACACCAGCCAGGGCATGGTGAATCTTTTATGCAGATTTTACTATTACTATACAGAAGGGAGAAGATATGAGCTGGAAAGTTTTCTTTGTTTAGATTTCTCAGATTGAAGCAGTAGGTATTTTGGAAAACCTAACAAAAATGTGGCCATCTTATTTATCAAAACTACCAAAATAACCTGGAAGAACCATTCCCTACTTAGTGACTCAAGGAAATTTGGGAGATAATTTTGTCTCCATGTATGGGAGCTCAAAACCTCCACCAAAACAACCTATGTTTACATTTTCAATTACAATAAAAATTTTGTACATTTGCTTCAATAACAATATAATTATTTTGACAAAACTACCATAGAATTGCCCTGGCTGGTATGACTCAGTAGACTGTATGCCAACCTGTGAACTGGTTTGATTCCCAGTCAGGGCACATGCCTGGGTTGTGGGCCAGGTACCCAGTGGGGTGCGTGAGAGAGGCAACCACACACTGATGTTTCTCTTCCTCTCTTTCTCCCTCCCTTCCCTTCTGTCTAAACATAGATAAATAAAATCTTTAAAAACTTTTTTATTTAGTTCAGGTTTCACAATCACCTCAGTTTGGCTGCAAAATAGATACATTTTCCTGGTCCCCCCCCCCCCCATTCCCAAATGATTTATCTATTATACAGATTTGCCCAAAGGAAGAAAATTCAGTTCCTGTGGTATACTGAATAAGACCTCCCAAAGATGTCCTTGTCCTAATTCCCAGAACCGTGAATATGCTACTTTACATGGTAAAAAAGAAAGAAAGAAAGAAAGAAAGAAAGAAACAAACAGATTTTGCCTAAGTGAGTAAATTAACGCTCTTGAAACGGGAGATTACCCTGAATTATGGGGTAGTGGGTTGCACTATGCCACCACATGGGTCCTTGTAGGAGGCAGGCAGGAAGGTCAAGCCAGAAAAGGTCATGTGATGCTAGAAGCAGGGAGGTATCAGAAGATGCTACGCTACTGGCTTTGAAGTGCAGTATGGGGCCAGGGGTGAAGGAATGTAGGTCTGTTCTAGAAGCCAGAACAGACAAGGAAACAGGTTCTTCCCTAGACTTCAGAAAGAACACCACTGACACCTTGATTTTAGGGCTTCTGTCCTCCAGAAATGTAAGATGATTATTTTAAGCCACTACTGTTGTTACAGCAGCAACAGGGTACTAATACAGTCAGTCCCCTATGGCTATAAAAGTCATCGAGCGTCTAGAAAGACTAGTGAAGACAAGCAACACTTCAGCTCCTTGTCCCCTCACTGTGCTGTGAAGTTAAAAGCTTTTCAAAAAAAATCAGAGCTGTAATGTATCTTCAAATGAAGCTTTCATTTTAGAGCTAGTATTTTCCCAGACACAACTAAGAGTCAGTGTGTGTGCCAGGTGTATATGTACATGCACGCAAGGCAGCTCGGGGTTAAAAACAGAATGTTATTTTACACTTCATTTAGCAACAGCTCTGCGGCAACCACTTGATTCGGGGCCACTGTGCTAAATTCCCATCCTCAGGAAACGAAAAGCATCACCCACTTGCTGCCAATTAGTTAACAAAGGCCCACTCCAGGGAGGTGACAAGAGGGTGGTGTGAAGGGAGCAGATAAGATAAAATGCATAAGAAAGCCAATGTGCGCGTAAGAGAACAACTGGTAGATGTAGCTGTGTTGCTGCCAGTCTCAGGGTAGGGTCCCACGGAGGGTGGTTCGACCTTTGTTAGAAAAGGACACTGAGCCCTGAGTGCCAGGGCAGCCAGTGTAGCCTGAAGGGCTGCTGCAGTCTGGCCCTGGCACAGTACTGTCCCTCCAAGTCCCCCGGGCAGTCACTTACCATCTCAGACCTTGGTTCCCTTCTCTGCAAAATAAGGGGAGAACAAGGAGACAATGCTGTCAAAGGGTGACAGGTGTTTACTTGTGAGAAACATTCCAAGTCTCCAGGCCAATCGGTAGGCTCACCACCTGAGGGGTGAGGAAACTGAGGCACTGAGAAGCTGTGTGAAGCCCACGGTCTTAGAGATAACTCTGTTCAGAAGCTCAATTCCCCTTCCTCTGAGGGAGCACCAAGTAGATAACCGCAAGGGTGAAGCCAACACCTCCGCCGTCCTTGGGTGGCCCCCAATCCGAACACAGGGAAGAGAAAGGGGATCTAAAAGTAGACTAGCATGAGTGCCTCAAGACTGGGCTCCATCAGAAAAAACTTGGGGTACCCCCTACAGGTTTCTGGACCCCCCACTTGGCTGACCTGACCAGTACTACTCCGAATCAGTGTTAAGGCTATGTTCTGTAGACTCTGGGAAGGGAAGGACACGAAGCCTCCTGGTGCCCTTCCCCCAAGGCCACAAGAACACACAACAGGGGAGGAGAACAAGGAGTGCTAGAATTTGTCTGCCAGTCCTGCCTCTTTACCAGATAGCCCTCACCTTCTCTTCAGAAGCAGCGCCTCCCCTGCACCAGCCTGCGGCTTCAGCCAAGACTGCCAACCCCAGTAAGCCCTCCTCCCCGAGGGCGGGCTGACAGGCTGACCCAAGCTGGACCCATCAGAGATCTTCCTGGAATTTTTCTACAAAGGAGCTGAGAGAAGAGCGTGTCTCAAAGCTGTCATCATTCCAACCTCATGTAGAAAGCCGGTTTGACAGACTAAAGCTAATAAAGCAGAAAGCAGAGGCAAGAGACAGAGGCACAGAGAGAGGGACCTGGTTTCTCTATGTGCCCTGCCTAAGGTCTGGCCAAACAGGCTGATTGGAGGTGGGTCTCTCTCCCCCGAAGCAACCAAAGTTCTGTACCGAAAGGGATCACACTCAAGCATCTTTTTGTTCACCTTGTACAAACACCTGGCCTGCAGCAGGAAGTGCTCATGAATTGTTTGTTGAAATGAAAATGAAAATGTGGCCAAAGGCTGGCAGGAAACCTGGAGCACAAGACTGTCAATGTGTCAGTCAGACCACATGTGACACATCACCTGTGGGCAATCCTGGGCTTGACTGTGAGGAATTTTGTTGTCATTAAAAAAAAAAATTAGAGCCCTGGCTGGTGTAGCTCAGTGGATTGAGCGCTGTCCTGTGAACTGAAAGGTCGCTGGTTCAATTCCCAGTCAGGGCACGTGCCTGGGTTGCGGGCCAGGTCCCCAGTTGGGGGTGTGTGAGAAGCAACCCACCGATATTTCTCTCGCAAATCAATATTTCTCTCTTTCTCCTTCTCTTACTCTCTCTCTAAAAATGAATAAATAAAATCCAAAAAGAAAATTAGAGCTAGCTGTCCGACTGCATCATGCCTCTATGCGTACAGTCAAATGGTGAAGCTACTTCTGGGTCCTAGAAGGAGGCCTGCAGCCAGGCTGCAGACCTGGCTCTACCCCCTGGGTAGCTCAAGGGTCTCAGTTTCCTCATCTGTGAAACAGGACAGGTGACGTAAATATCCCTGCCAGCTCCAGAAGAATCCATGTGCTAATTCTAAGTCCCCCTTCACGGTAAGAGGGGTCCAGCAACTATGGTTGCTCCCATACCTCTGCCTGGGCAAGCCTCCCCTCTGGCCCCACCACCTTTTGCTTCAGAACTGGACCTCCCTTTCTACCCCCACTGCTACCCTGGAGCCAAAGCCAGCAACTTTCCACGCATGGGCCCTGGCAGCATTTGTAGCCATCCCCCTCTCTGGATGGGCCTCATGTGAGGCTGGAATAATGTGCCCAGGAATTGAGAACTGTCACCCTCACCACAGGGCCAGAGGCAGCTGTCTCAGAAGGCAGTGGGATGTGAGGACCAGAAGAAAACAAGGGGCCACAGCTGCCTGGGTCAGGCCCTGTAGGGAGTCAGGTCCAAGTGGCTCTGCATCAGATGATGAGCAGGGCAGCACGGTGAGGACACCACTCTGACAGAGAGTGCCACCCTACTAACTATTCTTCCTTCTCCAGAGAGTATAAGCCTCATCACCCCCAGAGAACTGATGGGTAGCCAGCGTGACGCCCACACAGAAAAGCCTATCCCCTGCCACATCAGATGCCAGTGATGCAAGGAGAAGCAAAGCCATATTCAGGCCAGGGGGCCACAAGTGCCCAGATCAGATGCTCTGGCACTATTCATTTCCCCTTACATCATCACTCAAAGGGCAAGTCTCAGTCACAGAAGTATGGGGGTGGCTGAGGAAATGGCTTATCATCTTGGCACTCCTACATGCCACCCCCAGTTACAGTGCCCTAGAGGTGGGAGACTCCTCATGGGGGTGCCAGGGAATCCAGCATGATTGCTCCAGGGGCCCACCCCACGCCACTCCCATCACCCAGAACACATCGAGAGCTTCAGTCCCAGGGCAGCCAGGAATGAAGAGAACCCCTATGCTGAGTGCAGAGACTTCTGCATCGTCAGCCAGCACATTGGCACAGAACCCCGGGAGGGGGCCGGTGCTGTGCCTGTCCAATAGTTTCCAGTCCTGGTTCAAGGCGGACCAGGACAGAGTCCAACCCATGTCTTGCTCACAGAGACAGACAGCCCATGAGCCGACCGCCATGCCACCAAACCAGCCATTTCTGCCCAATAAATAGGTTCCAGTCATCACTGGACTTGGAGGTCAGAGCCTTGGGTTTGAATCCCAATTCTGTCATTTCTTAGCCCCTCTGAGTCCTCCTGGCTGAACTTCTCTTTCAGGATGGTAGGAAGACAACATAAGAATGGACATGGAACACCACCCACAGGAGGCTCTCATCTGCGAGTCTCCCTTCCCTCTCCATCTCTAACACTAGCTCAGTGATCAAGCCTGGATGCTACAGACTTCCTGCTCCTTTTTTGCCTGAAGCAGCAGACAGGGGTAGAACTAGTCACCACCCACCTCTCTTAACAGCCCACTGCCAGTAGCCCCAGGCCCACTCCACTCTTGTTTGTTCCCAGTTTTGTGGAGAGGCCACCTGACCCTTGGAGCACTTGGTAGAGCTCAAGAGCCATGCCCAGTGGTGCCCAGAATGTGCTATGGAGGAAGGAGCTGGGCTGGCTTGCCCAGGGTGCTTCCTGAGCCTGGGCTTGCCGTGGAGAGGGCACACATGGCAGGGAGAACCTCACGGCCGGGCTGCTTCTCAAGGGTGACCACTCACTCACAGCCATCATTCCCCAGACATCCATCAGACAGACGCGCTTCCCATACCTCATATTATCTTTAAAAATCTGACAGAAACAATGCCTGGAATAGCTCAACAATGGATAACGGGAAAGCAAGAGAGTGTTTTTCACTCAGCACTGTGGGGTGACCTCAAGGAAGGCCTGTCACGGTACTCACGGGGCTGGTACCCTAAGCCATGGGACCAAGGACCAGGATTAACATAACCTTAAGGCGATGCCTCTGGCAGCTCTAGGCCAAAGGAGCCAGAGATTCCCTGGGCTATACTTTTCATAATGCTCAGCACGGAGGGCAAGGTAAAAAGGGCATAAGAAAAAGGCTGACTGCAGGTAGCTGGTGACACCAGAGGTGGACACCAGGCAGAGCCTGTCCTCATAGGGCACCCAGGCCTTACTCTGACACAGAGCCAGGTGTCAACTTGAAGCCTGAGCAACATGAAGGACTACCTACCAACACCTGCATATAAAGGGGCCTTCCACAAGTCAGACTCTTTCCCCCCACAAAAGAAACAGATTCCTGATGGCCAGAGAGGCCCCAGATGAGTCTAGCTGGGTCTGGCTAGGACGCGGCTCATATGTTATCTGGCATATTTTGCAGGGCTACTGCCTTCACCTCAGGTTCCCATAGGACAGGCTGGGTCTGTCATCCGTGTTGAGTCAGGCTAAGGAAAGGGATGTCACTGTCCCATAAAACTATGGTGCAACCTCAGCTCCCAGGCCTTGGAATGTCTCTTCTGTGACTTTTTGGCTTTTCCTTGTTTACACTGAGCTCCTTGTAAACCTTTGGGGAAAGTCGGTAGACGTGTAACTCCTGGTAATATAGGAGCCTGTGATTTCACACACACCACCAGGTCCTGAGAAATGGGCATGCGCAAAACCCCTCCCCAAAGCAGGCCCAGGCGTAGTATTCCGTATTTCCGGGACCCCTAGACACAGTCTACCGCTGCCCAACACTAGGGAGGCAAGGGATCGGGCAGTAACTGTTCCCAACTCGGCTCCACCCCAACATGGCCCCAGCCTCCAGTCACACCAGAGGACACTTGAGAATCTCTGTTTTCAAAGACTGACAAACTCGGGTTTTAGAACTGGCCCTTCTGCTGTCAATGAAACCTCTATCTCAAAGGATTTAAGTTGCCCTGCAAAATAGTTTTAAATCCAGAATTTTTACCTCTGTGCTACAGAGAGGTAGGAGATGGTATTTGGAAGAAGGAAATAGGATAAGAAACCCCCAAGTCCAATAATTTCCAGGTCTGACTCCGTTGCCTCATTTCAAAAGGCTGCCAGGCAGCCCTAGGATGCTGTAGTAATGCAGGCCTCCCTGTGGCTGAGGAAAGAGGCACACAGGAAAGGAACACGGGCTCAGCGGGCCATAGGGCCAAGGGTGTTGCTGACCCAGGGAGGAGCAGCAGGGAGGCAGAGGGCGTCTTACAGGAAACAAGTTCTGCAGCAGGGGCCATGGCGGGTCCTGCAGCACCAGCACCATCAACCGCCACGTGAACCACCAAGGGCTCTGACCAGTTACCTGGCCCTTGGGCTCAACTGCCAAACCATCCTGTCCTGAACTGCCCAGTGGACAGAACCTGTTGCCAGGGATACAAGGCCCTGAGTATCGATGCCACCCAGGTCTCTTACCAAGGATATTGCTGACAGAGGAAGAACAGAGTGATAAAGGCAGCAAGGGGCTGGGCAGCACCAGGCACACAAACCCCAACGTATGTTCCCACAGCTCTGGTCCCGGGCAGCTGCCCAGTGGCTTCAGAGAGTCTCCTGCCTGCTCCCTTTTGAGGCAGGGCTGCCTCAAGACCCCTACTGGTTGAACTGCAGGGCTATCGCCAGTTGGTTTCTTCCCTCTACCAGCCTGGTGCTCACTTGGGAGGCTTATACAGCATCTGCAATCATCCCAAGGATGCTGAGGCCTGTTCCCAGGTGCTCTACCAGGGTTAGGAGGAGATACACCCAGATTCCCATGGGGCCCTGATGACTCAGCCCACCCACTGGAAAGAAGCATGGCTTCCTTGATGGAGACTGGAACTGAGCAACCCCATGGAAGACCCCTGCAGACTCTGGAAGGAAGGTGCTCCAAGAGAAGTAGTGGTTAATGATGGACACAGTGGGGGCGTATCAGCTGTGAGCAACAAAGGTACCCAGCCTACATGGAATGGGACAGAAGCAGTACCTGTTTGGCAGGTACAGATTAAAATAGCATTTCCAAACTACAGGAAACCCACCTACATGCTAGTAATTGCTGAGGCATCTACCACACAAAGCCATCTGCTATTGAGACATCTTACATGGCATGTGCTGAACCCGACAAGGATAGGGCAGAGGGACATGGAACAACAACACCCTGTTATTTATTGTCAGTGCGTGCCATACCGCCGACAGGGGCTAGCCTTGCCCTCAGGAAACTGGCACAGACCCCTGCTGTTCTGCCCTGATCTCTGCTATCTGCAGCTGCTCTCCTGTGGCACAGGCAGATGTGAAAAATCAGCTGTTTGCAGAATGTGTCCCACCCAACAGAAGCAGGGCCCAGGCACAGGGATAGGGACATAGGTACTCCCAGGGGCATGCTCTTAACAGCCCACTCAGAGCGGGCTTGGCCAGGAAAGCTCAAGGGAAAGGAAAAGACACTCACTTGAATATGACCATACTGTGGGAAGAAGGCAGACAGTCCTTCTCTGTCCCAACCCCACCCCAAGGCATGGTCGCCAGGTGCCATCTGCTTCGGGGGGTATGCCCTTCACTCCTAATCCCCAGCTGTGGTTCTTACAGCTGTTTCTTTTCCAACAGCTCAAGGAAAGTATACCTCAATGGGCCTGGGTTCTCCTTCGAGGGGTTGTGGTAATTGAGGCACCATGTGCCACACCAAGAAAACAGCTGCCTCCGCCACAGAAGCCGCAAGGAGGAAGTTTTCAGCTGCCCGCTTCTGAAGGAGATGGGGCCGCCTATCAACACAGCCTGAGTCTCCCTTGCTCAGCCTGACATAGCAGGTCAGAAGGAGTATCTGTCCTACCCTTGTCCCCCTCAAAGCACCCAAGCTGGAGAGAAGTCCAAACCCTACCACCTATCTACACCCCTGACTTTTTCTCCCCACTTCCCTAACCCAAGGATCCCAGCTCCTGCTGTTCACTGCCTGCTCACCGACAAATGGGCAGGGCTGCCGGTACCTCACCTACCTGCAGATCATCCTGCCCTGCTTCTAAGCCATTTAGCCGAGGGTTCTGAGATTCTTACTTTGGGCCACACCTGTTCCTTGGTTTCATGCTTAAGGAGGCCAAAAACACCTTACGAAATGTAAACAATAAAACTTCCACATCTTCCAACAGAAACCTCTGACCGCGCAAGCTAAGACACGCCTGCCTGCTCCCAGGAAAGTCTGAGCGCCACAACCTCATGCGAGAGGCACTCTCTGTTACCGTCTGCCCAGGGGCCAGTGCAGTGGCCCTCCGCCCCAACAGCCCTAGAGGGCTCCTGCTAAACCAGACAAGGACAACGCGTGAAACAACATCCTGACTCTGGCTGCTGCGCTGTCCTCTTCCTCCACAATTCAACTCCAGCTAACAGGTCTGTCACATCCAGGAGACATAAGCTCTGCAGAGAAAATGTAGTTCTGATTACAGCTAACTCCGCTCTGATATACAAACATTCACGAAAGAACCTTAGATGTGTATAGGTACTTCCTCCCTCAGGGAGAAAAAACAGCTAACTCCACTTTGATATACAAACATACATAACAGAACCTTAGATGTATAGGTACTTCCTTTGTCAGGTAGGAAAAAAATACCTTTCTTAATAAAAACAATAGCTTACATTTATGTACCCTTTGGGTATAAGAGGCACTAATATTAGCACTTTATAGGAAGTAATTCACTTAACCCTCTTAACTGTCCCATATATGAGTTAGGTACTAGCATCACTTCCACTTTAAAACGGGGAAGTTGAGGCACAAAGAAGTTAAGTAACTTGCTCCAGGTAACACAGCTGCCAGGACACAAACACAGACGGTGTGGCCACAGAGCCCATGTTCTTAACCAATGAGTGCACCGCCCCACCGCAGTCCTGAGCAACACTGCTCACAGTCCTCCCGTGGCCGAACGTGAGCCGGTGACTGGGTCAGTGACAATGAGCCCTGACATACAGAAAAGGGGGAATAGTCATCCCTGCTACAGGTGGAAGGTGGTGACAGAGGCCTCACAGACAATCAGCACCACAACTGTTCAGGTGACTAAGTTCCAGAAGAAGGCTTTCTCACCACCGAAGGCAGGCTGCAGGCCAGTGGGGACATGACTCAAGACTGGTTCCACCACACTTGGCTCGCTGCAGCCACTGCGTTGAGCACAGCACAGCGCAGGAACGGCTGCTTCCCACAGCCCAAGTGCACCTACGCTCACTCTGGGAGAGTGACAAAAAAAGATGTGGTCCACCCGCCCAATGAATGCACAAACGAGTAAAACAGCAAATCAGTGTTTCTTTCTCTTGCTCTCTAATCAATAATAAAGACGTCGATAGGTCCAAGTCCCATAGAATTCATAGCCCAGCAAGGACATGGCCGGGCAAGGTCGCACAGAAGGTCCCCGGGCAAGACAGGAAATCTGCCAGGAGCAGCGCAGGGAATGTGTGCAGCATGGCTGGGCTCCCCACAGACATGCTGGTGTGCGGTGTGCGTGGAGGGCTGAATCGTGCACTTTTGTTTTTAAATTCTCACCTGAAGATATTTTTTTAATTGATTTGAGAGAGAGAGGAAGGGAGGAACATCAGTGTGAAAGAGAAACAGCTCCCTCCCACACACACCCTGACCAGGGACTAGACCTGCACCCCCCTTCCCCCCCCACCCCCACCCCCGTGCATGAGATAATGCTTCAACCAACTGAGCCACCTGGCCAGGGCTAACTTGTGCATTTTTAAAGGGGTAAATTGTATGGTATGTTAATCACAACTCAATTTAAAAATTAAGAAACACTAGATTGATAACAGTAATCATTCTCTCTTTTTTTTTTAATTAATACAATGGATTCAATTACACTAAAAGATCAATCAATGAAGATGGTTTTTGTAGGCTTTGATAACATTAATCATGGCCATTTTTCTATAAATCAAGAGAATCATATGGCCAAAGCAGAATATACTGGAAATGAGACCACAAGAAACAAGTGATTTGAACCTCCTAACGAAAGAGGAAGGAAAGGCCTTCTAAAAACCTGTATGCCTCAGTGTCCTCTCCAAAAGACCAACTGGCCCTGATGGATTCACTGATAAATTTTTCTAAACTTGCAAATAGGAAGTTCTCTACATATACAACTGTGAAAATAAGAAACTCCTCCCAATGAGCTAGTATTCTCCTCAACTAAACCATATATTGAGTTATCTCAATATATAGCTCCAGGCATTTATAAATTTAACCATCCACTTCGGATCAAATGCTTCCAGTGAAGTATTTCAGGCAAGGAAAGGAAGTCTTTTCTTTAACTACCTCCTGAAGTTCCCCAACACGCCCAAACTCTTTCAGTTCTTACTGCCCAGGGGCCCCAGCCCAGCACCCACGCCCCGCGGGGAAGTCTCTTCTGTACGACCAGCGAGCTCCTGAACTAGCTGCTTATTAGCAAATCTGATCACATCCAGTCTATGCTCAAAACATCCCTGCAGCCCCCACTGCTTGCATAGAGAACTCCAAACCGCTTGAAATGGGACACCAGACTCCTTCCTCAACTGGCTCATGCTGACGGTCCCCAGGAAGCCATCCTAGCACACTAGACAACTTAAATGGAGTTACTCACAGGCCTTACTGTACCATCGCCCAGAACCACCTGGTAAACTCTGCCCCTCAACACCAAGCTGAAACACCATTGTGAAGCTACAGTAATCACACTCACCACTAGCTTCCACCAAACACACTTGTATCTATCGAGGAGATGTATCAACCCTCAAACATCTCATCTAAGGTTAGATCTCAAGTTCTAGACCCAGCCTAGGCCACCACCACCACTAACCTCCCACCGACCATACAGCCACACAGTCCAAATGGCCTTCATCTCAACCAAGGGCCTCTTGGAAACCAGAAGCAACAGGCAGGAGGCTCTGTCTGGCCGCTGTCATTCTCCACCTCCCCTCCCCACTGAAATACATGCAAGTAGTTTCAGGTCCCACTGCTCATGAATGATGAAACTTTCAGTGTTGGAGAATATATGCTCCTTATCACCACCTTTTTTTAAGTGAGCCCAGAAAACAGAAAGCAGCAAAGGGTATTCTAATCTTCAAATCCACCACCAGGATGAACAGTGGCAGGCCCACCCTCATTCCTAAGAGAGGTCCATCTCTCTATCCCCATATCTGTCCTGTGCTAGCTCTGCCCAGCCACTCAGCCCACCCTGAATCCTGGGAAGGCCAGAGGCATCGATCCTTCCTGGGGAGAATCCCTATCTAGATGCAATCTGATTCACGCTTTCCACCTTAAAGAAAAATCAGGGAGAGATCAGGTATTGCAGGAAGGGAAAACCCTCAGGAGCTGGCAGATAGAGTGAAAATGAAAAAAGGTACACTATCCATGGAACACTGAGGCCCCTTCTCTTGCTGAAAAAGAGATGCACCAAGGAGCACGTAAAAAAGTGCCAGCTCTCCTGATGTGTTAGTGTGGAGTCAAACACCAAGTCATCTCCGAGCCCCTTCTCCCTACAGGCCATCCCTACACCTGAACAGGGTCTGACTTCACAAAGGCCAGGTGGATTTCCCTACAACTGTACATTAACAATGTCAGAGCACATGACCAGTGGCTGGCCTCCATCATCCCAGGGCCCCAACTTATAACCAAGGCAAACAGACGAGGGTGGCTCTACATGGCTCTTGTCTCAAGAGATTCAGGTCACCCTGAATCTTGAACCCCTCCCACCTCGTCTGCTCCACTCCATGGATCCCAAATCCATGAGTCAAGCAGAAACAGTTCTTACTAAGGAAGAATGAGCACGTGAAACTCAAAATACCAAGCCTACCACATGCTGAAAGGCTGTATCCCAAGACTACCTGAGAGGCAGGTGTGAGGGCTGCTTGATGCAGGGGATATTTGTTTGTGTTTATTTTGTCTTAATGTCACTTATATTTTTAAAACAGAAAATATATTCACAAGAGAGAAAATGTAAAAGCTTCAAAAGTGAAAAGTTTCCTTTCTGGTCCTATCCCTAGCCATACTGTCCCTTCCTAAAAGACAGCCAATATTACAAATTTGTCTGTAGCTTTACGAAGATATACTATCTATACATGTACAAGCAGAAACAGGTATGTTCATTTTCCCTTTGTTTCATATTTAGTAGCATATTATACACTGTTCTATATTTTATATTTTTCATTTAACAATATATGCTAGAGATTACTCCAAATCAGCACCTAAAGAACCTCCTCATTTTTTATGGCTTTTGTTATTTTTTATAGTATTCCTTTAGGGAGATTAACAAAAATGTTATTTAATTAATGTTCAGGGTTGCTTACAGTGCCATCCAATAACAGATGATAATCATTTTTGTATAATAAGCCTATAAAAGCCTCTTTCCTGTCTCACCAAAGCATGCAAAAGTTCAAATAGCACATTTAGAGCAAGAGAAAGATTAAGAATCAGTTTACTCTTGCCCCTGACTGGTGACTCAGTTGGTTGGAGCATCATCCCATATACCACAAGGTTGCAGGTTGGACCATTTGCGGGGGCTCATACAAGATGCAAATGATCAATGTTTCTCTCTACCTCCCTTCATCTCTCTCTAAAATCAATAAACATATCTTTGGGTACGGATTTTTTAAAAAACGAGATTCTAGAAGAATCTGTCCTAACCCAGGTGTTCACGAAAGGGCTGAGCTACAGACACCACAGACACACCTAGTCAGCCGAGGCTAGGAGCTCGTACAACAGAGATCGCAGCCACATGCCACACAGAGGCCAAACATGCCGCACATATTCCGATTAATAACAAAAGGCCAGTTTTCACTCAGATCAAAGTTCAAAAAAAAAAAGTCAGGCTCCTGACAATTAGTTGACTCCTAAGCAAGTCTAGATTTCTAGTATTTGAAATTAGTCCATTGGAAAAAAATCTGCTTTTGATATTAAACTGACTGGAAAAGACATAAGGTTTAAGTGCTGCTCCCTCTTTGGAAAAAGCCAGCTGCCTTCTCCATGTCAGGGACACAAAGAGTAGACAGGGCCACGGCAAAAACACAGGGACTTTGCCTGCCTCCATGACAGTGTCAGGGCAACTGGCACCATGTCACTTCTGCCACTCAAGGACAAATGGTGAACCTTCTGGTGGGGGTTTTCTCTCCCCTCAACTGTGCTCAGCCCAAGACTGGGCATGACCACTGGGCAGAAAACAGCTGGAAGGGTACCTGGTGGTAGAAGAGTCCATCTGCAAGCCCCAGAGCATTCCACAAATCTGAGGCTGCTTTCAGCCCAGTCTTGTACACATCCTCCTGTTTATTAAGAAGTTGCCTCTCCCTGGCTGATGTGACTCAGTGGATTGAGTGTCGGCCTGCAAACCCAAAGGTCGTGGGTTTGATTCCCTGTCAGAGCACATGCCTGGGTTGCGGGTAGATCCCCAGTTAGGGGCATGCAAGAGGCAACTGATCAATGTATCTCTCATACATAGATGTTTCTCTCCCTCTCTCCCTTCTCCCTAAATATAAAGAAATAAAATCTTAAAAAAAAAAAAAGAAAGAAAGAAATTGTCTCAACTGAACATGGGAGGCCACACGAAGACTTTGGTCTTTAACTTATGAAGTAACAAGGAGCCAGTGTTGGCAGCAGCCTTACCCCCCGTGTATGCCTGAGTCCCAGGCTGGTCAAGCAAAGGCCAATGGGAATAAAGGCTACTGAGGTGTGTTCCCACTGAGCACAAGTTCAGGTCACTTGGTTTTGATCGCAAACAGTTCAAACTCCATGAATGACAATCACCTGCCAATTAATTGTTGGAATGGAAGCCTACCCCATCCTGGCCCAATCGCTACCTTTTAGGATCCTCTACCCAATGGCCTGGCTTGCACAGTCCGTTCCAGCCCCTTGGCTGCCGCCATGACGCCCATCACAGAGCGGATCAGGAGAGCAGAACAAATGTTCTCTTAACCAGTGACTCACCAGGAAGTCTGTTCATGTTGACGCCTTGAGCTGAGAGTCCTATTCCCATGTACCTTCAAAAAAGCACACATAAAAGTTTTGGTTAGCAAATGATTATGCATTTCCACTTTCAAATACTTCTTGGTAAAAGACAGAAAAACAGGAAAAGTAATGCTCTTTTAGCATACTAGTGGTTCCTGGAAAAACTTGACATTTTGATTTTCCATGGAAGTCATCTCAGTGCCTTAAGCAGCTGAAGAAACAGGAGGTAGTACCTGTAACCAGGAACCATGGGCTTCGGTTTCAAAGGAAAGTTTCCTGAAATCACTGCTTCTAGTCCCATGGTTTCTGGCTCCAGCTAAGGCAGCAGAATCTATTCCCAAGAAGTGCCTAAAGTAAGGAACTCGATTCTAGCAAAGTGCTTGGACAGAGCAATGCAAGATCAATCCCACAGAGACAAGCCACTCTGCAGCAAGGACCCAAATATGGAAAGGGTACAGCCAGGCAGGATCTCACAGGATCATCAAGACCCCTTGTGCAGAGCTTCTTGTCTGGGCCTCTCAAAACTCACTACCCTCGTCCCGTACATCACCCCTGGCCTCCCCAGACACCCAAACGGTGAGGTCCCTGAGACCCACTCTCTCACTCCTCCTACTCCAGGTGCTGAAACAACTAAGCCACCCACAGCAAGGTGGGGCCCATGCTGGGCAACTCAGCCAAAGATACCTCAGTGACACTCAGGAGAAAAAAGACATAAGGTTTTTTTCATAAGGCCAAGCCAAAAAAGAAAATGAACAAGTTTTTTTAGTCTAAATGTTTGTAGTGTTCAAAGAAATAAAGAGGTGTTTCCCCAAGAACTTAGAAATAAGAGAATCAAATCACCACCTTTTAAGAGTAGAATAGTAGAAGCCTACACGTGAGGCCTGATATTAACCACATGTGAATGTCAACAAGTGGTTGAGGGCTGAAGTACAACTTTATGGTTGCACAACAATGTGAACGTGCTTGATGCCGCTGAACTGTGCCCTTAAAGAGAGGCAGAGCACTTAAGACCTTGCTTCCTGGCAACTAATGTCAGTTTTGCTCAAATAAACTCTTATAAAAATTAAAAAAAATGGCTAAAATCGTAACTTTTATGTTCTGTGTATTTTACCACAACTAATTTTTTTACAGCAGCGACATAGGGTTCCCTTATTTTAACCATTTCCAAGTGGCTGTACACTTACACTTTGATTATTTTTAAATGGTTTTTAAGGTTTTATTTATGCACTTTTAAAGAGAGAAAAACATCCATGTGTGAGAGATACATCAATTATTTGCCTATTGCACACCCCTAACTGGGGACCTAGCCTACAACCCTGACTGGGAATCGAACCAGCAACCTTTCGGTTCACAGGCTGGTGCTCAACCCACTGAGCAATATCAGCCAGGGCTTGATTATTTTCTATCATAAGCAATTCTGTAAGGAACCCTTCCACATACACTTCCCCATGTTGGACTATTTCTTTCCTCTCCCGGCATGTTCCATGCACCTATGTGCCTGTTCCCTAATACTACAAGAGTCCCCACAACATGGCATGCCTGCCCCTCCCTGGCTGGCTATACCACCGATTTTTAGAAGAGACGCCCCTACCACCCAAATAAAGGATCACGCGGTGGGGGGGGGGGGCGCGAAGGCTGTGATGCAACCACCTTCCTCTGAAACCAGCCACCCCATCATGGAGGGCAGGAACCAGGAAAAGGCACCAGCTGACACATGGCCCTGGTAACTTAGCCAGCAGGGTTAGAGGAAAGGGGAGAAAAGGGAAAGGAGAAAAGGAACAGACTTCAAAAAGGGATTGCCATGGTTCAAAGGACCTGGACACTCACAAATTGCCTGCTGCCTCCTGACAGAAGGGGACTTTCAAGGACCATCAGGAGCAGAAGCTATGTAAACCCTACGGCAGGATTCCCACATTTTCCCAGAAAAACAGCAGGCCAAATAATTAGCTTCCTTACTTATGTGTCAGAAGCTGCCAAAAGCTGGTCTCCATTCCCTCAATGCCTCAGCTGACCAATCAGCAAATGACCCTAACTACTCTGCAGCATCAATCCAACCCACACAAGTGCAACGGAGCCAGCGGTTTACCTGACCTGGATGCCCGCCCAACACCCTGCCCTGTTGGGAGGGTCCTGGGCCTCTGCCCAACACCACCTGAGATACGATCCCTGGCATACAGGCTTCCTGATGCTAAGATGAGGTCCTGTGTTTGGAGCTATGAGCTCCTGGGTGACCCTAAGGCTAATGCCAACAGGGCAAGTCAAGGGCCATCCAGAAAGGCTATGCTTGGTCACCAGCAGCAGGTCTCTGGGTCTACAACTTTCCAAGGGAATGGGGAACTACTAAGGCATGTGCTCAAAACACAAGTTGCTTAGGCCTCCCCATGGGGGACACTTCAACCTCTGACAGCTAGCCCTCAACACCTTCCTATAGGCTCTCTGCCCCACTGGGAGGGTGGTGTTTACTAGTGAATAGCCTGGGGGCTATCCATACTCCAGGTTCAACTTGAAGATCCGAGTGGGTGAGCTAAGGCTAGAGCAGCCAAGGAGGTCAGTACCCACACCTGGGCATCGTGCTACCGCCAGGTGTCAATGACACAGGGCACGGTCCCACAGGGGCTGAAGCTGCTTACTACATGCAGTTGGAGCTGAGTCACTGTTCAAGGGGAATGAGTCCCATCTCTTCAAACATCAGGTGACATTAAGTCTTCTCCAAAAACACGACATTCTAAAACTGCAAAAAGAGATGCAGCCTTCTCTCTTCCAGCAAATCTTCATGCACTTGAAAACTTTGATCTAACCAGTACGAGATAAGCAGAGAGGGTGAAGCTGACCCCACAAATACACTAAAAAACACTAAATTGTATACTTTAAATGGGTAAATTATATAGACTGTTAAACTACATATCAATAATACCCCACAGACTAGAAACAAAAGGGAACAATCTCAATGCAATAAAAGCCATCATGAAAAACCTACAGCTAACATCAAAGGTGAAAGACTGAAAACTTTTCCTCCAAGATCAAGAACAAGACCAAGATGCCTGTTTTTGCCATCTTTATTCAACAGGGTATTGAAAGTGCTCCCAAAGCAATCAGACAAGGAAAAAAGGCATCCAGATTGGAAAGGAATAAGTAAAACTATCTCTGTTCACAGATGCATGAGCTTATACGTAGAAAACCTTAAAGATTCCACAGAAAACCATTAGCAAAGACCAGGATACGAAATCAACAAAGTTGTAGGCTACAAAATAAACACACAAAAAGTAGTTGTGTTTCTATACACTAACACTGAACAATCTAAAAAAAAAAAATTAAGAAAATAATTTCACTTACAGTAACATGAAAAAGAAAAAAATACTTAGGGATAAACTTAGGTAAGAAGGTGAAAGACTTGCACACTGAAAACTATAAAACATTGAAAGAAATTAAAGATACAGATAAATGAAAAGACACCCAGGCTCATAGACTGGAAGACTCAATACCGTTCAGACGGCCCTGTGTGGTGTGGCTCAGTTGGCTGGGCGTCCTCCTGCAGAGCGAAGGTTGCTGGTTTGATTCCCGGTCACGGCACACGCCTGGGTTGCAGGTTCAGTCCCCAGACCAGGTGTGTTTGAGAGGCAACTGATCGATGTTTCTCTCTCACTTTAATGTTTCTCTCCCTCTCTCCCTCCCTTCCCTTCTCTCTAAAAAGAAATGTGAAATCTTTATTTTTTGAAGAAGTGTATCTCATTTTTTAAAAGTACTGTTAAGATGTCAGTACTACCCAAGAATATATACAGATTTAATGCCATCCACATGGAATCTCAAGGGACACTGAATAGCCATAACAATTTTGAAAAAGAACACAAAGTTGGAGGAGTCTTACTTCCTGATCTCAGAACTACTACAAAGCCACAATAATCCAAACCGTATTGGGACTGGCACGAGGATAAACACATAGACCAATGCAACAGAGTTGAGAGCCCAGAAATAACCCTTCAGATTCGAGCCGACTGATTTCAACAAGGGGGATTCCACAACATTCAACTGGAAAATGACAATTTTCTCAGCAAACAGTGTCAACATGACCGAATACCCACATGCAAACGAATGAAGCTGAACCCTTACCCTACATCATATGTAAGATTAACTCAAAATGTGTCAAAGATCTAAATGTAAAACCTAAAACCGTAAAACTCTTAGAAGAAAACATAAGAAAAAACCTTCCTGACACTAGAATTGGCAAGGATATGACAGCTAAAGCTCAGGCAACAGAAGAAAAAATAGATAAACTAAACTGCACCCAAATTTAAAACTTTGATGCATCAAAGAACACAATCAACAAAGTGAAAAGGCAATGCACAGAATGAGAGAAAACCTTTGCAAATCATATGTCTAGTAAGACTTTAATATCTGGGATATACAAAGAACTCTTACAACTCAACAACAAAAAAGCCACTGAGAAATGAACAAAGGACTTGAATAGATATTTTTCCAAAGAGATAAAAATGGTGAATAAACACATGAGAAGTCACTCAACATCACTAATCATTAGGGAAATGTAGATCAAAACCACAATAAGATACCACTTCACACCCTTTAGGGTGGCAATTAAACAAACAAATGGTGAGGATGTAGAGAAATTGCAACCTTTGTGCACTGATGGTGGGAATGTGAAATGGTGCATCCGCTGTGGGAAACAGTATGGCAATTAATTCTGTAATTACAAGTTTAAAAATCAAACATAGGCCCTGGCTGGTGTGGCCCAGTGGACTGAGTGCCGGCCTGAGAACCGAAAGGTTGCTAGTCAGGTCCCCAGTTGGAGACGGGCAAGAGGCAACCAACTGTCTCACACATCAATGTTCTCTCCCTTCCCCTCTCTCTGAAAATAAATAAATAAAATCTTTTTTAAAACATCAAATATAGAATTAGTACATGATCCAGCAATTCCATTTCTGGGTATATACCCAAAAGAACTGAAAGCAGGGACTCAGACAGATATTTGTACACCCATGCTCACAGCCACATTATTCACAACAGCCAAAGGGTGGAAGCAACCCAAGTGTCCACTGGATGACTTCATACAACAGAATGTGGTATATACACAAAATGAAACATTATTCATCCTCAAAAAGGAAGGAAATCTGACACATACTATAACATGGAAGAACCTTGGAGGACATTATGCTAAATGAAATAATTTAGTTACCCGCTGGCTGGTATGGCTCAGTGGACTGAGCGCAGGCCTGCAAACCAAAAGGTTGGCAGTTTGATTCCCGGTTAGGGCACATGCCTGGGTGGCAGGCCAGGTCCCCAGTTGGATGTGCAAGAGGCACCCAATCAACGTTTCCCTCGCACATCGATGTTTCTCTCCCTCTCTTCCTCCTTTCCCCTCTCTAAAAATAAATATATAAAATCTTTAAAAAAAAAAAGAAAAGCAACAAGGTGGTCAGAAAAAGCCAAATACTACATGATTCCACTTATATAAGGTATCTAGACTTATATAAGGTATCTATAGTCGTCGAGTTCATGAGTAAAAAGTAGAATGGTGATTGCGAGGGTCTAGGGGCGGGGAAAAAGAGGAAGCTAATGGGTACAAAGTCCCAGTTTGGGAAGACAAAAAAAGTTCTGGAGAGGGATGATGGTGATGGCTGCACAACAGTATGAACTGCCTTAATACCACTACACTGTACACCTAAGAATAGTTATCCCTGGCCATGTGGCTCGGCTGGGTGTCAGTGCACCAAGAGGCTGCGAATCCAAGCCTCGGTCAGGGCACACACCTAGGCTGCAGGCTGGATCCCTGGTTGGGGTGCACATGGGACACAACCAACAGATGTTTCTCTCTCACATCAATGTTTCTCTCTCTCTCTTCCCTCTTTCCTCTCTCTCTAAAATCAATAAACATATCCTTGGGTAAGAATTAAAAAAAAAAGAATGGTTAAAATAATAAATATTGTTATGTATATTTTACCACAATGAAATAAATACATACATATCAATACTACTGTTCTAAAAATAAAGTTCAAGACCACTATCATCAACTGTGACATTTATTACATAAAGTCTTTTTTTCTTTTCAAAATTGGGAATTTAGGGTCTAGGGAGACAATACCTTTACCTTCCCTTTCACAAGTGTCATCTCTAGCCAAAACCAACAAAAACCCCGCCCCTGGATATGTGCTTATTCAGTTCTGACATCCCCAAAGACCAAGCCCAAACCCAAACATCCCAGCACAAGAGAGAGAGCCTAAGGTTACAGGCCCCAACCCTGGGTCTCATGCCACACTGGACAGAACAGATGCAATGCCTTCCATCCACCTCAGGATGCAGGGGCTGTAGGAAGAAGCCCCCAGCCCTCAGAGAAAAAGCAGAGTCACAGCAGTGCTGGGCACATAATGAACACTCAGCAAACCCCGAGGTTCACCTACTTGTGGGCTGGTGAAGAGCCTTATCACCAAAGTCACAGGCTCTCTCTCAGCCACATTTCAATGAAACTTCCATTTCTAGCTGGTATGAGTTATGTGACAGGTAAGTGAGCCCTGAATTCAGTTACAGCGTCCCTAGTACTATTCTCCCCTCTTGCAGGCACTTCACTTTAGCACTGTGACATTAAATGACTTACAGCCACAAAGCCAGTGGTATACAGGCAGAGGAAAATTCACCTCTCCATTCACTCAAGAAAAATCTAAGCAGACCTGAAGTTCCCTCTCAAACAATGGGTAACAATGTGTAGCACTTTGCTAAGTTCTGGACCAATGTGGTCCCAGCTGTCCAATAAGCTGCCAAGAATGAACCAAAACAATAAGGAGAAGGCATGACAAAAACCCCAAACCCAAGAACGTTCTCCAGGACACAGAAAGTAGTACCTCTGCGTCTGCTGAGCTCTGGTGGCACTTGAAAGTAAATGGGTTGTTGGGAGCTGTTTGATCCTTGCTAAAGCTGAGTAACTCAGTAAAAACAGGTGTGATAACTCTCTTTCCAGAAACACTTCCAGTCATTTACCAATTCCAGAAAAACCCTCTGCCCAGTATGGTGCTAGGGACACAGGGTGGAGGCTTGGACTCAGCTCCTGCCTTCCACAGGTTTCCAGTGTCAGTCAAGTCAGGGGCAGGCCACAGAATCAGGGCCTGCTGACCGGGGGATTCCCAGAGAAGTAGAGGCTAAGCCAAAACCTCGGAGAGGAGATGAGGGGAAAAAGAGGAGTGTGTTCCATGCAGAGGCTGAGGAATGCGCTGAGGCACACAGGCAAGAAAGCAGCCCCATGGTCAAGGAACCGAGAGAAGTTCAGTGTAGATGGGTCACAGCTGGGCAGATCTAAAAGGAGCCAAAGCTGAAGCAGGAAAGAGAGGCTATTCACGGCCACCTCCATACTAGTTGAAGGAGTATGAACTTCATAGGAGGTCAATAGGAAGTTACAGAAATGGTTTAGAAAGGACGCAGCTGATCAAACAGCTGGTATTTGGAAAATGGAAGGAAGAGGTAAAACTGGAGGCTACCAAAACCACCCCGTGGAGGATGACAGGGCTGGACAAGGCCAGGAGAGGTGAGGACGAAGAGACATGGAAAGAGCCAAGTCCTCTTTAGAACCTGGTGAAATTACTGGGTCAAGGAGAAGCTGCCCAGGACACTGTCCAACACGAACCGGTCACCGAAGAAGGGGCGATTCTCTGAGACCCGCGGAAACTCCGCAGCCCGAGTGCTTAGTCAGTTGGAAGCAGCAGCCTTTCTCAGCTCTGCTCTGGCCCTGACACTGCACACTCCGCACAGACATCTGAACAGGACACACACCTGCATCACAGCAAATACATCAGACAAACCCAGATTCAAATCTAACCTCTGCCTCTACGTTCCCCATGTGCCCAAGGGAACAGCACATGGCTTAGTCCAGACAGTCCTCAGTGCAGCCACTGAGCAGGACCAAAGGAGCACCTGGGCACAGAGCCGGGAGGACAGCTGGTGGATGACTGCACAGCCCTGGCTACTGGTGGACGACTGTCCATTAGTGCACGCACTGGAGGCTCTTCTAGCGTCAGAATCTGATAAAGGAAAGTAAGCCATTCTCGAAGGCCTGGATCTTGGGACATCTAATGCCTGTTTACTTGGGACTGCAGAGCTGAAAGGAGAGGAGCATTTGCTTCCTTCCTCCTTGGTAACAGGACAGGTGGTACTCAGGAACACTAACCTAACAGACAGGCTGCCTTGGACCCCTAGGAGTGGGGCAACGAGGGCTCTCGCCCCCAAGCAGGTGACTGGACTACGCAGAGCTAAGCTCCTCTACACGTCACGTCTCCACCAGGGCTCTCTTTTCAAGCAGCAGAATGTCTCTGAGGAGCCTGGGGAGAAAATAATTTACCCCCTCACAAAATACAGCAAAATGGAGAAGTACCGTTTGCCAGAGAGGTGAGGTGGCCGTAAGTGTAGAGGGACAACAGACAAGCTCTTCGTGGCAGTGAGGCTATGAGTCGGCCTCTGCCTTCTCACTTTCTACCCTTCACTGCCAAAACCACAATGCGAAGCTGGTGCTAGGAGAGTGACTTTGCCTCTCTGTTGGGCCCCAGACAGAAGAGGGCAGCAAGCAGGTGCTGCTCTGGCCAAGCTGGTTTGAGATCCACCAGAGAACAGGACAAAAGGGTACAGCAGTTGCAGCAAAGGCCCTAGGCCAGGGGTGTCAAACTCATTGTCACCCGGGACCACATCAGCCTCACTGTTGCCTTCAAAGGGCCGAATGTAACTTTAGGACTGTATAAATGTAACTACTCCTTATCAGCTAAGTGAGAGCTCGGCGCTGCCACTGGGTAGAAACAAGGTGCTGGGCCGGATAAAACAAGGTGGAGGGCGGGATTCGGCCCACGGGCCTTGTGTTTGCCACCTGCGCCCTAGGCTGGCTCAAGAGCCAGGTCCACCCGGAGGCTCTCACCACCCACTGCAGGCAGTGGGGCTGAACTGGGCCTGGAGAATGAACTGGTGGCCTCTATGCTACCCTCCACCCTCCCCTGCTGACTCTCACAAAAACAACAGTCTGCTGAAACGGCTGCAGCCAGGCGGAGAGGTGGGAGCACACTTGTCAGCTTGGATTCTTTGTTTCTCTTTGTCCTCCCAGATTTTCGACAATTAATAGAAATTACTTTGATAGTCACAGAAAAAGTCATTTCAACAGCCAGCTGATGGCCACATACTGAGGTTATTGGCTCTCACGCATTTCAGAGCCAAAGGGACACACTGGGGTACCTGGCCTTCCTGGTCAGTTCCTCAGTACATCTGGTTCCCTGAGTCTTGGCAGGAAGGCAGAAGACCACATCTTCAGAGGCAGCAAGAAATGGTCAAAATCTCTGCTCAGCCCTGACAGGCATGGTTCAGTTTGGTTCAGTTGGTTGAGCGTGGTCCGGCAAAGTAAAAGGTCGCCAGTTCGACTCCTGGTCAGGGCACATGCCTGGGTTGTGGGCCTGGTCCCCGGTTGGGGCATGTGCAAGAGGCAAGAGATCAATGTTTCTCTCACACACTGACGTTTTTCTCCCTCTCTTTCTCCCTCCCTTCCCCTCTCTATAAAAATAAATAAATAAAATCTTTTTAAAAAAGTCCTGCCCTGGCTCAGTGGATTGAGTGCCGGCCTGCAAACCAAAAGGTTGCTGGTTCAACTCCTGGCCAGGGCACATGCCTGGGTTGTGCACCAAGTCCCCAGTTGTAGGTGTGCGAGAGGCAACTGACATATCGATGTTTCTCTCCCTCTGTTTCTCCCTCCCCCCTTTCTAAAGATAAATAAATAAAATCTTTAAAAAATAAATAAAATACATTTTTACTATACTTGATCTTAGCCAAAAGGCCGAGAAGCGATAAAAGTAAATGTTTAAAAAATCCTTGCTCGGCAGAGAAGCTGGGGCTCCAGTTCACATGGCACCCTGAGCATCCCAGACATGACCCAGAGGACTCACTCAGGGGACCCTGCTGCAATGACACAGGATCAACACATCTCCAGCTGACCAGATTTCTTCCACAACCTAGGTATACCTGGTGGCAGATAAAGGACAGCACCTTAGAAATTGGACCTCTGGACTCTCACACCTTCCAAAGATGTACAAAATGCCTGATGGGGAAGACCAACCCTTTGCTGTAATCCCCCACCCAGTCCTGAAAGATAGCTTGGAACATTCCACGAAAGGAACACCTCTGGCAATAGTCTGACATTCCCTTTCTGCCTCCTGAAGAGAAGCACCTGAAGAGTTTTAAAGTGACAGCAATATTTTATAGCAGGGGTCCAGAGACAACACCCCAGACTGGATGCCTGGTCTCAGACACTCCAGCCTAATTCAGCACCGTGGGTCTTGGATTTCACCCCACATCTCAGGTTTCCTATCAGAAGAGGAAAGATTGGACTAACAGGCTCCTAAGTTCCTTCTCATCTCTGACCCAGAGACTTCAATTCTTGGCAGAACAATGTCTGTGTACTGTTGCAGATGTGCTACACCCAGGTGCCAGCCCAAGTTGGGGTAGACCCTACAACAGCAATAAAAGTCCCCACAAAGACATTAAATAAAAAGTACAGAGCAATACTCATATGCCTTATGAATATAGATGCAAAAACCCTCAATAAAACAGCAGCAAACAAAACACAACAACATTTTAAAAGGATTATACACCATAACCAAGTGGAATTTATCCCAGGAAAGTAAGAGCTGTTCAACGTAAGAAAATCAATCAACAGAATAAACCACGTGAATAGAACAAGGGAAAGAAACCCACATGATCATCCCAATGGAAACAGAAAAAGCACCAGACCAAATCCCACATCCCTTCATGACAAAAACATTCGAAAGACTAGGAATGAAAGGGAACTTCCTCAACATGATCAAAGGCATTTATGAAAAACCCACAGCTTACAATCTCAACGACCAAAGACTGGAGGATTTTCCCCCGAGACCAGAAACAAGACAAAGATGACCACCTTTCACCACTGACACTCAACACCGCAAGGAGGTTCTAGCTAATGCAAGCAGACAAGACAAGAAACAAAGAGGCATCAAAAATGGAAGGAATAAGTAAAACTACCTCTATTTGCAGATGACATGATCCTATACATAGGAAATTCCCAAGAATACAGAAAGCGCCTACAAGAGCTAATACACAAATCAGCAAAGTTGCAGGATATGAGATCAACATACAAAAAGCAGTTGCATTTCTTTCTTTCTAAGATTTTATTTATTTATTTTTAGAGAGAGGGGAAGGGAGGGGGAAAGAGAGAGAAAGAAACATCAATGTGTGGTTACCTCTTGTGTGCCCCCCGCACTGGGTACTGGGCCTGCAACCCAGGCATATGTCCTGATTGGGAATCCAACTGGCAACCCTTTGGTTCCCAGTATGATGCTCAATCCACTGAGCCACACCAGCCAGGGCTGTGTTTCTTTCTATACACTAACACTGAGCAATCTAAAAAGGAAATTAAAAAAATAATTCCACTTACAATAGCATTAAAAAATACTCAGAAGTAAATTTAACCAAGGAAGCAAAAGACTTGTACACTAAAAAGTATAAAACACTGTTAAAAGAAATTAAAGAAGATACAAATAAATGGAACACTATCCCATGTTCATGGATCAAAAAATTAATATTATTAACCCTGGCTGGTGTGGCTCAGTGGATTGAGCATGGACTGAGAACCAAAGGGTCACTGGTTCGATTCCCAGTAGGAGCACATGCCTGGGTTGTGAGCCCAGTGGGGGCCACGTGAGAAGGCATTGATGTTTCTCTCCCTCTCTTTCGCCCTCCCTTCCCTTCTCTATAAAAATAAATAAAATCTTTAAAAAGTTAATATTATTAATATGGAAAATATTGTTAATACTTTCCAAATTGACCTACAGGTTGAACACAATCCCTACCAAAATTCTAACAGTCTTTTTTGCAGAAATGGAAAAGGAGATCCTCAAAATCACATGAACTTGCAAGGGACCCCAAGTAGCTAAACAATCTTGAAAAAAGAACAAAGTTCAAGGATTCATACTTCTTGATTTCAGAACTTACTAAAAATTACAGTAATCAAACATTACTGGCACAAGGTAGACATATAGACCAATGAAAAAGAATTAAAAATCCATAAATAAACCCATAAAACTATGGCCAAATTACTTTTGACAAAGATGTCAAGTCCATTCAATGAGGGAAGAACAGTCTCTTCTACAGCTGGTGCTGGAACAACTGAATGTCCACCTGAAAAAGAATAAAGTTGGACCCTCTACTTCCTATCATATATAAAAATTATTAACTTAAAAGGAATCAATGATGAAATACAAGAGCTAGAACCATAAAACTCTTAGAAGAAACAGGGGGAAAGCTTCACTACCTTGGATTTGGCAATGTATTTTTAGGTATAACACCAAAAGCACAAGCAACAAAAGAAAAAATAGATAAATTGAACTTTATCAAAATTAGAACTTTTATGCATTACAGGACATTATCGAGAAAGTGAAAAGATAAGCTACAGAATGGGAGGAAATATATGCAATTCATATATCTGATAAGGGTTTAAGATCCAGAATATATAAAAAATTCCTGCCCTGGCTGGCGTGGCTCAGTGGATTGAGCAAAGGCCTATGAATGGAAAGGTCGCTGGTTCAATTCCCAGTTAGGACCCATACCTGAGCTGCAGGCCAGGTCTCCAGCTGGGGGCTTGTGAGAGGCAACCAGATGCTTCTCTCACACTTCAATGTTTCTCTTCCTCTCTTTCTCCCTCCCACCCCCTCTCTAAAAATAAATAAATAAAATCTTTTTAAAAATTCCTGCAAATCAACCACGAAAAGACAAACAACCCAATTATAAAATAGGCAAAGGACTCTCCAAAGAAGATACACGAATAGCCAACAAGCACATGAAGAGATGCTCAAGACCACTGGTCATTAGGAACCGTACACCAAAACCACCACGAGACAGCTGCTTCACCCCTGAGACGGCTGCGACAAGAAGAGAAAAGTGCTGGTGAGGGTGTGAGGCGACAGGGAACCTCGGGGCCTCGCTAGTGGAGATGGCAGAGGGTGTGGCGCTATGGAAAACAGGTGGTTTCTCAAAAAGCTAAACATAGAATGACCCAGCAATTCCACTCTTTAGGGCCCTGACCGGTGTGGCTCAGTGGACTAGGACCAAAAGTCACCAGTTTAATTCCCAATCAGGGCACACACGCCTGGTTTGCAGGCTGGGTCCCTGGTTAGGGGTTTGAGAGAGGCAACTGATCGATGCTTCTCTCACACATGGATGTTTCCCTCTCTTTCTCCTCCCCTCCCCCTATTTCTAAATAAGTAAATAAAAGTTTAAAAAATCGAAAAGAGGGACTCATGGTGGGGGGGAAATGCAGACAACTGTAACTGAACAATAAAGTAATAAAATCTTAAAAAAAAGAAAAGAGGGACTCAAACAGATAGTGGTATGGTAATGTTCATCACATCATTATCCTCAAGAGTCACAGATGGCAAAAACCCAAGTGTCCATCAAAAGATGAACGGATGAACTAAAGGTGGTATATACAAACTGCCATAAAAAGGAAGGAAATCCTATTACAAGCCACAATACCGATAAACCTTGCAAACCTTACACTAAGTGAAATAAAAAGCCAGACATAAAAGGACAAACACTGTTTGATGGCACTTGCATGAATTATAGCTAGGCAAATTCACAGAGGCAGGAAGTAGATAAAAGGTTACCAGGGGTTGAGAGGAGGGGGGCAGGGGGAGTTATTGCTTAATGCGTACAGAGTTTCAGTTTGGAGTGATGGAAGTTTTGGAAATAGATAGCGGTGATGGTTGCACAACACTGTGAATGTAACTAATACCACTGAACGAACTACTTAAAAATGGTTAAAATGGCACATTTCATGTCATACATATTTTACCATGCATGCGCACACACACACACACACACACACACAGAATCACCAAGAACACCCCTTTGGCTCTGCATGCCAGCATGGACCCCATCTGGCTTTTCCCCGTGAGACGAGGCCTTGGCACACAGCACAGTGGAAGCCATCAGAATATTCTGGCCTCACATCAAGGCCAGAAAAAAGAAGTCCCTCACGGCAAGTGCACAGCAGTTGACAAAAGTGAAAAACAAAGACCTAGCTCTCTTTACTCTCTGTCAGTGTCTTAGGTGGAAGGTGGATTTCATGGGCTGGCACGCCCATGGGCACTGTCAATAAATGTTGCATAAGGTATATGAACTGATGACTATGGAACTTAATCATTGCTAATTTAAGCTCCATCAACTGCGAGTCTCCAGGTCTACAGAGCTCTGGTAGGGAGTGACAAAGAGAGAAGAGACAAGCTCTCCAGCCTCAGGGCGGGTGGCTTTTGGGGGCTGTAGAAAGGTACCAGTTCTGCTGCCATTGTCTAGTGAAAGGGCCAGTCACCAAAGTCCCTATCCCCTGCTCCAGACCCCCAAGAGTTACTGGAATCTCACCTGACAGTTTCATCTTGACATCTAACACCTCAGCCCCAGCTCAGCAAGCTGGCAATCTCGTTCCTATCAGAACCTGCCCCAGATAAAGAAATCAACAGCCTCCGAAACAGAGATCTCAGGGTCCGTGGTTACAAAAACGCTCCCAGGGATATGTTTCAGGTAAAACACCAACTGACATTTAGGTCTGAAATGAGGGCTAGTATTTGGTGCTGAGAGTTTTATTTCATAGTCTGATGGGGCTGCTTAACGCCATAGTCCATGACACTGCTACTGTGTGCAAGCTGCTCCTCCAGCAGCCATCCCCTACCCTACCCCCTGCCAAGAAGCCACCCAGTCACCCACTGAGCCCAACTCTGTGCAGGCCCCCAGTGAGAGGAGAGGCATTACAGAGATTGATGAACCAACCATGAACACCGTCCAAGGAGGAAGAGGCCTAAAGACAAAGCAGCTTTAAGATAGGATGTGCTAATAAGGAAGAAAGGTCCTGTGGAAGGTGAGTCAAGAGACCCTCATGGATCCACTGCCACCAGCAACATCAAAACACCCAGAGAGCCCTGGTTGGGTGGCTCAGTTAGCTGGCGCATCATTCCATATACCAAAAAGGTGGTGAGTTCGATTCCCACTCAGGGCACATACATAGGTTGCAGGTTCAATCCTTGGTCAGGGCACATACAGGAGACAAACCATCAATGTTTCTCCCTCACCTCGATGTTTCTACTTCTCTCTCTCCCCATCCCTTCCTCTCTCTCTAAAAAAATCAATGAAAACATCCTCTGGTAAGGATTAAAAACAAAAAAACCCAGCTATAACTACTGATAAACTTCTGGCATAATAGTTATTAAGAGAACATTCTATAGAAGACCCATGCTGCTCTGACTGGTGTGGCTCAGTGGATTGCCTGCGAACCAAGGGGGTACCAGTTTGACTCCCGGTCAGGGCACGTGCCTGAGTTGCGGGCCAGGTCCCCAAATGGGGGTGTTTGAGAAGCAACTGATCCATGTATCTCTTGCACACTGACGTTTCCCTCTCTTTCTCCCTCACTTTCCCTCTCTCTAAAAGTAAATGAATAAAATCTTTACAAAAATAAAATAAAAAATAAAAGTCCCGTGCCAATTTCAGACGTACGGTTTTGTAAACTGGATTGTAACCAGTTCTATTGAACAAACCATCCCTCTGCTTCTTTGTTTTTAGTTCGGCTCCTCCTCAGTAATGCCCTTGAGCTGGGCCCCTCAGACCACATGGGCACAACTGCCCTTTTCCTCCCTCCACCTCTTCTCATCTTCCAACTAACCGCCCCTGCCCTGAAGGCCAGTCTATTTTGTCTCATGATGAAACTCTGACCAAAAAATAGCAGCTGCCTGGTGCACTGTGCAGTGAAAAATCTTCTGGGGCTCTGTCTGGACAAGAACGAATGCTGTTGCCCCTACCCGTGTGGCTCAGTTGGTTGGGCACCATCCTGCAAGGCAAAGGGTTGTCGGTTCAGTTCCCAGTCAGGGCACATGCCTGGGCTGCAGGTTCAGTCCCCGGTCAGGGTGTATACAAGAGGCAACCAATAGATGTTTCTCTCTCATGTCAATGTTCCTCTCCCTCTCTTTCGCCCTCCCTTTCTCGCTTTCTATAAATAAATAAATAAATAAATAAACAAACAAACAAACAAACAAATAAAATTGCATGAATGCTGTTATCAGTGATGTTTTCCATGGACGCTGAGGGACCAGTGGGTATATTTTCCTCACTTGCCATCCAGAACCTAAAGCAAAATTCCCTGGCCTCCCAGGTGATCTCTCAGGTCCAAGAGGTAGGAGAGGAAGCAAGCCCTAGAGGTGTACAAGAGACTTACCCAGCCCCCCACCCCTTCCCCTACACAGTACAGATCATCTTCTCCTGGCCCCTTCATGACAAATGGGCTAGGCTATGTTCCATCACCAAGCCCTCTAGCCTCATTTCTAGCAGTGGAGCCATGACCTCACCTTTCAACTGCAACAAAATATTAGGATCCTGGAGCTGCAATGACATTTCCTGTGAATTTTGCACAGAATTTCTGAAGAGGCAGAGTGACAGCCCTGCATTTAGACATCATGTTACCTGTCCCTTCCCAGTAATCACTCCTTTCTTTCCAACCTGATCCCGGACAACAGTGAAGCAGTCTGGGGCCCGCAAACCTTCCCAATGACTCCAGAACAGGATGGCACACTGTGCCTGCCATGAGCAGCTGCGTACGTCCTCCTATGCCCCAGCCCGAGGAGCTCCCATTTCCCTTCTAACAGGGGAGCTCCCTTACATGGTGACCCATCTAAAAACAAAAACAAAACAAACATTCCAGAAGAAAAAAAAGAAACGGGGGCAGGAAGCTGGGAGGGTTGTGTGAAGTGAATTTTAGAAACTTCTCTGGAGGCTAATCCTTGTCAAGGAAGTCCCCAGTTATAAAGAAAAAAGCCACACACCCCCCACTCTCAGCCTGCAGTTGAAACCAGATGGTAATACCCATTGAGCAGGGGGGGCATCCCAAGGAGGCCCAGACGTGTTCAATGCAGGATCAGGTCCTACCAGAAAAATGGAGACCATGTGGACTCCAGGCCTCTCACCCTATGGCCAAATAGACCTGGGCATTTGCCCCCAACACAAAGAAGCAATACAGCACTCCAAGATGCTCCAGAGCCCAAACACTCCATGTCTCCAAAACAGTGCACTGTGTTACCTGGGAGAGATGCAGCCCAAAGCTCGGCATCTCATGATGCCATCAGTGTTGGGGGCAGTCAAGGAGAACAGGGCACAACTGCCACCTGTACCTGCCTTGGGCAAGGACAGCACCTACTTTCCAGGGCAGGCAGGACAAGGCCTTCCTCAGGACCACAGATGAGTGCCAAACTTCTCAACAGCACTACACAATGCACAGAGGTTAAAGTGGGGGACCCAGGGGGAGGGTCCCGACATAGACA
Organism: Macrotus californicus; assembly: GCA_007922815.1. Classification (NCBI taxonomy): domain Eukaryota; kingdom Metazoa; phylum Chordata; class Mammalia; order Chiroptera; family Phyllostomidae; genus Macrotus; species Macrotus californicus. The sequence goes on along the minus strand of VMDR010000207.1, from coordinate 203,125 downwards.
GGAGGACCGGAGCCCAAGTGGCTCTCCACACCGGAACTGCGGCAGGTGAGATCTTAATTGAACGAGTGGCTCTCTGGGTTTCCATAGCAAATCATAGATAGTGTTGTCTTTCACTGTTGTCTTGGCAAAACCAAAATGCCAGAAATACCCACACACGAAGAGTCCTTACACCTCTGAGAAGCCTCTCTACTAGTCTTCAACATCCCACCTCTGCATCTCACCACGCAAAACAAAAGCCAGCCAAGAAAAAAGACAACCGCTGTCGGAAAACCAGGCACAGAGGCAAGGACCTAAGGCCACTGGCCCACAGTGGACAGGGCTCTCAGCCAGAGGGGCCTGGCTCACCTAGACCAGCAAAGTCTCTTCTCCCCCATCCACTCTCAGAAGTATAAACAGATCCAAAGTCCTCACACACTGCTACTGCCCTCAGGATAAAGCCCATGCTCCTTGCCCACAGCACACAGGATATTTCTGATCTGGCCCCTGCCTATTCATGCTCTGTGTTCAACGTCTTTTTATGCACTGTTCCTTCTGCCTGGAGCATCTGCTTCTCATTTTGTTCACTGGAACCAACTCATCCTTCCAGATTTAGCATCATCATCTCTTCTGTGAAGCTTTCCCCAAACTCTCAGGTACAGGAGGAAGTCCAACCTCTGGGTCCCCCCTGGGTATAGTACACACCATAACTGGCCTTTTCTACACCACTCTGTGAGTTCGAGTACAGGCCTATCTGCCTCCTCTCTGAACAGGCCTCATGCCTATGCTCCTGGGGCCCAGGCCTAAACTGGATAAAACAATGGGTACCTCATTGTGCTGCATAGAATTCTTGGCTGCCTGTCCAAAGGAAGTGAGCCTTCAAGTGCAAGCAGAGGGGGTGGCTGCAGCCAGAGGCCCCTACTCGGGGCCTGCGCGCCAACTGCAGAGAACCCCCACAATGCCATCCAGTGCTCTAGCCCAGGCTTGCTGTTCTTGGGTAGAGCCACCCATCACATGTCAAAAGGCTGCCACCGCTGGGATGATGTTACAGTCTATTTTGAGGGTCACCCTAGAGCATCTGTCAGCCTGGCCAGCCACACCCTCCATGTGTCATCACAAACTGCCAGGGACACCCACAGGTCCACGAACTCTGACCAAGTCATTTCCCCCAACGACCCTCGGCTTCAGGGCCTCCTTGGCTTCCTAACAAGATCAACCCAGATGCCCTTATCTCCTGGCCCCACTGGCAGGGCTCTGATGTCTCCTCGCCTGACCAGACCTGCTCCTAGGGTTCCCAGCTCTGGTGACTCGGCAAAAAGCAGCTGATCCCATCGGCCTGTGCCACACTCTTAGCTCAAATGTAAGTCCCTTCTTCTCCACTCTCTCTTATGTTTGGGGAGCACTCAGCAACCTGACGTCAAGCTAGTTACCGACCTGACTTTCATTTTAGGTCCAAGAATTCTCACCTGCTGGGAAACTCCTACCCATCCGTCCCAGGCTCCGCCTCCTCTTATAGACAGCCTTTCAGTCCGTTCCTTACTGAGTCGGCCACAGGCTCCTGAAGACAAGGTTGGCCTGTGCTGGCTGTGCCTTTGTTCACCCTGCACCTAGCAGGGCCTGGCACCCAGTAGGTATGAAGAAACACTCTATGAACACTTAAAATGAAACCTTTCTAATTAGATAAGCTTAGTGTACATATAGCATGTTTTTCTATAAAGGTATCATAGAACAAAATGACCTTTCTGGAAAACAATGATGCTGACAATGGGGTTCATAAACACCTTTTACAAAAGAGGCCCCTACTTAAATTTATAGAAAAACACATTTACAGCCCTGGCTGGTATGACTCAGTGGACTTAGTGTTTGTTGGTCTGTGAGCTGAAGGGTCGCTGGTTCGATTCCCAGTCAGGGCACATGCCTGGGTTGTGGGCCTGGTCCCCAGTAGGGGGCATGCAAGAGGCAACCACACATTGATGTTTCTCTCCCTCTCTTTCTTCCTCTCTTCCTTTCTCAGGAAATGAATAAAACATTTTAAAAAGAAAAAAAAAAACATACATTTACAGATTCAGTGAAATGGTAAGTCAATCAAACCCAGTCCAGAGCACGCCACACTTGTCCAGCCCCACTCAGCACTAAGCACCTTCTACTCCTGTCCCCTAAGAACACCGTGATCCCCTAAGAATCCAGCTGGACATTCTATCACTCTACCCCGGGAGGGAATGCAATAAAGAAAGACAGTAGTAGCATGTAGACACGTCTGGGATTAGGCAAGGACATCTGACAAGTTAGGCCACTCTACTACACATCCTCAGCCCTGCGGTCAGAGCAGGTCACCAAACATCTCAGGGGCTCAGGGCTCATCCACAAAATAGGTCCATCGTCATCTGCTCCAGACACTTTCCAGAGATGTTGTGTAGATCAACTAGATGATACAGAAAAGCTACTCAACCGGCTAACGCCTGAGTCATGTGCCAAACCTGGGTCAGAGACACACCTCCAACAATGACAGGTAACTGGAAACAAGCTGATTAATTGCCTGTCCTATAACTGCTCTTGGTCCCCTCAAAACCACAACTGGCCCATACCAACATCTGGCTACACCCTGGCCACAAGAAGGTGCTCAGGGATTCCATAAAAAGGCCATGATGGGATAGTCACATACTTTCTGTCTGACAGTGGTCAACTGAAGCAGGCTACCAAGGTATACATGACCTGGGACCTTTTTAAAACTGAGGTTTCCAGGTCAGTTCATTGGCTACAATGACCACATGTAAAAATGCTGAGATCAGAACCTGGGAGAAGACGTCCAACTTTGTTTAATTTTACAGGCAACACCTACAGCAAGGCAATCTAACAAGACTCGGGATGTTTCCAGCAAGATCCACTTACAACTGAAGCGTTAAGAGTCAGTTGAAGGAATCTAGATCTCCACGTTCCAACAGTCCCCTTCTGAAAAACTGTTCTCTTCTCTCACTAACTCCGCTGTTTTCTATGATAAGGATTCCACAGAAAACAATCCATTTTCCTTTCTACAAGTTAAAGAAATGCCCCTTTGGTTTCTTTGGCCATATGAGACTCCAGCGCCAACATTTCGATTTATATTGTAACTATTTTTGCAGTGTTTGTTTTAAGAAGCCATTCTTACTCACAACAGTTCAAACACATTAATAATTCGTGCTTTTATCAGAGGGTGGAAAGAGAAAATACAAGTTTTAAAGCTTTCCAATAATACAATATGTTTCCTATCTGTAAATGCACTAGATGGAGATAGAAGTAAAGAATACAATAGCTTGCCATGATCAGAATTCAGAACCACAGAATTCTGGGATTAAAAGCAGCACAGATGCAGGCCTAGCTCCCCACGGTACAGAAGAAGAAAGCCCCACAGTCTACCCACAATCACACAACCCTCTCAGGCAGGGATGTTATAATGCCACCGAGGAAGCAAGCAAAGCTCTGACTCCTGCCCCCATTATAGCCCCCTGGCACCATAAGGGGGCAGTTCCTAGGAGAGAAGAAGTACTATGAATGTTTAAAAACATAATCAGGGCTGGCACGAAAGTCACGGGGAGGGGGGCAGTTGGCAAACTTCCTACATCAGACCTAAGAGGAAAGCCTTTACTAGAGTTGCAATCATGTTGTTTCATAACTTAAACACCTGCTTTGTCACAATCACTGGAAAAAGGGAGCTCGGGAGACGGAAGAAGAAAAATGAAAAATCTTCCCTCTGATTTCCTGTCTTCTTAGGTCACCCTAAAATAGGGAGCCTCCCTAATGCTGATTTTAACGAGGGCCTTCCTAAAGCTGGTCCAACTGGTGTTCGAGTCCCTAGAAAAACAAGTTTATGAGCAGCGTAGTCACCTGATTCTGACCCTGTGCCTGCTGTTTACCTTGAAATGACAGGCCAGTAGCTGCCACAGCCTTGATGAATGCTGTGGACACTCTACTATCCCTTTGAAGGCTACTGGGGCCTCTTCGTGACCACATGCCATAAAAAAAGAACCTCGAATACAGCAAGAGTGTAAAAGGAGGGAAGTCACAAACACCACACTTCAGTGGGGGGAACCCCATTCTGGACGCTGAATTGTTAATGTAAACTTGTTACTTGTCTCTCTGACCTGTAAGGTATCTCATTACAATATCACTGAAGTGAAGTCCCCTCCTCTACCCCACAATGCACCTACTTGCCATCAAAGGCTGATGCTGAGACCAGGCCATGCCCACAGTCAGGTGACAGAGGTAGCCCACTATTCAACCCTCTGCAGCCCAGACCTGTGTGGCTCAGCAGCTCACAACATTCACAAGTGTCAGCCAGGAGACCTCGAACTCTGACCACGGGGAGTAGCTTGGTGTTGGGGAAAGAAGATGGCGAGGAGGGGCTTACCCATCTCTTCCTTTGCTGACAATCTTCACCTCAAAGTAATAAATGCCACAAGCAGCAGGTATAGGGTGGGTGGCACGCACTGAGGCCGCATCTTTGTGATTTTTGCCATGACCTAATTGGAGAAGGCAAGGAATAAATTTCAGCACAAGGAAATGTAAATGAGGACCTCATTCTTCTCTGCTCCATGGCAACTTCACCACTCCATGGCCAGAGGAAGCCCTTACACAGTCTAAGGAATAATTAGACAACAACTGAGCAAACACATGAACCTCCTACCTTTGGCTCACCTCCTCCTGAGAATAGCAGCCTTGCCTGAGACTTAGTCGCATACAAACCAAAGGAAGGTACAGGCGAGGTGGATCCAAGAGAGAGATTTCCCACCGCTGTTAGCAGTGGTCTCTACAGAATACAGGCAGCCCACCTGGGAAACCAGGGGAGGAAGAGCAGCCCTGGAAGACATCCTCCCCAAACTTTAGCACAGAACCCCAGAAGCTGTCTGTGGGCCTGGCAGGTGAGCAAGCCCATTGACCTCTGGCTATTGGTGAAAATATAACCACCCCTTTCTTCAGACACTGCTGAAACTAAGCAATGGTGAAGAAGGGCCCAGATGGAGCTGGAGCCATCTCAGGACAAGCAGAAAGGCCCTCGGGGGGAAGGTCGAACCCAGCACTAGGTCTGGACACCTGTTGCAGTTCTCCTGACATTAGGTGTCTCTAGGAAGAGCAGACGAGGCACTCGATCCTCGGCCTGGTCAGTCCCACCACCCTGGACACGCGCAGGGACTAAGGCCTAACTCGGAGCACAGAGCTGGGGAAGGGGCGTGGTGGAGTAGGGGATGGGCACCACAGCCTCCCACAGAGGCTCTGGCCTTTTCCCCTCGCGACAAAACGGGCCAATACCTTTGTAGTGGACGCGGAGGTTGCCCTGGGAGAGGCCGATGTAGTTATACTTGTCCTTGGGGCTCCAGGAGCGCGGCAGCGGCGTCTCGTGTTGGTTGACCGCAGGGTACAGGCGCTGCAAGCGCCGGCTGAGCTCCTGCTCCCCCGGGGACGGCAGCCCGCCCCCAGCGGCCCCGCCGGAGGAGTCTCCAGCCTGCGGGCTCCCAGCTCCCGGGTCCGCCGTCGCTGCCGCCATCTTGGAGGGAGCTGCTATTGTGTCACTGGGGGCGGGGAGGAGCGGAACCAGATCCGCCCCGCTCAGCCAATGATCCGCAAGCCTACCGGGGCCGCAGGGAAACCGAGTCCGAGTCCGGCACCTCGCTTTGGACACGGCCACGCCTCGCCGCATTTCGAACTCTATATCCCACAATGCAGAGCTCTACAGAGGCGGATCAACTCGGGCTGGTAAGGAACTTTGGGAGATGTAGTACAAACCTGCTCGACCATAAGCCTGTTCAGCTGAAACTGTGGGACACTGAAAACTACAATTCCCGCTAGCAACGCGGCTCCGGCCCCTAAGTTTAGCTCACTCCCCCATGGCCTTTATTTAGCCCCCTGCTTCGGTTCTGATAGCTAGGGTCAAATCTGCTGTAGTGATTGATTATGAGGGTACCCCGCTGCCAGGTCCGAGTCCACTTTTGCTACTTTACCTTCCTCCCAGCAGCGGGCACGGGGCGCGAGGGCGTGACACAACCCTGACCCCGCCCGCGCCATTGGGCTGCTGGGTCCTGGTCGCCTTGGCGACGGACTGTACACTACCTCAGCTTCACAGGCCGCCGTTGCCGGCTGTTGGAGGGTCATGGACTCTCCTGAGCCACGGATCTCCCGCTTCGCGACCACGTCGAGGTAGGCGCTGGCCGGGATGAGGGCGGAGAGGAAGGCTTAAATACAGAAAAAGAAAATGGTACATTATCCGGACCTCTGCACCTCCCGCCTCCGTCCATTGGTCTAGGGCTCCAGCACCGTAAGATCCGTGGTGCAGAAACAGAATCTCAGATGAATTGTCAGCCCAGTGAGGACGTTACGTGCTAGCAAAAGGAGAGGCGCACTTCATTAGTAACAGCTAGCTTGTTTGTATTGAGTGTATGTCATGTGACAAGTGCTTTATATTTAACATTTAACCCTCACAACAACTCTGTGAGGTTAGTAATATCACCATCTTACAAATGAAGAACTAGAAGCCTGGAGCAACCATGTGTTTTATGTAAGTTTTGTAAGTGGTGAAGCTAGGATTTGAATCCAGCCATGTGAGACTGAACCTGAGCTCTTTGATAAACTGCCTATTCACCCATTGCTCATAACAAAGATACTTGTCAAATTGCTGGCCGACTCCAAGCAGACCAGATGCATGCCACAGACTCAGGGTAGCTCCTGCCTGTATTCAGATGTGTAGCCTCTGGGCATTGAAAATTAGGAAAGCCACAATGTATACGGATTAAAACAGAAATTTTGGCTAAATACTTTTCTAACTTTGGGACCTCAGAGTAGGCCCTTAAAGCTCCAGGTCTCTGCTTCTATAATCTCATACATGGGGATGACGCAGCCCACATCACAAACATTGTTGGGAACATATAGGCAGAATATGCGATGTTCTCATCATAGCCTTTGCATATAACAGGCATCCCATAAATGTTGAATGACTGTAGTTTCTCCCCTTCTACTCATTCCCAAAGTAAAAACCTGATCTCACCTAAACTCTAATTCTTCAGGGTCTGCTGCCTTGACAGGGAAAGCCTACAAAAGTCAGGAAGTTAAATGCCAATTTGATTATTTGATCCAAAGCTAAGATGAATCTACAAGAATCAGACAGTAAGCTTGAATGCTGTTACCCATCCAGGAGTGATTCAGGAAACTGCAGCCATGTTTGAAAAGGACATGAGACAGACTCAGAAAAAGAGCTCCCATTTGTTTTAAGAAGGAAGCATAATGTAATCACTGAGGCTGAATTTGGTGTCAGTACAAAACATTCCTTCCTGTCCATGTTCTTCCTTCACTGATATTTGATGATGTACGTTGAGCCAGGTTCACTGTTTGCCTTAGAGACACAGTGGAGGGTGTCTTCCTCCAGCTCCTCTTAAAGTAGAGTCAGCATAATGAAGGGTAGGCCAGAATTTAGTGCTATCGATATGTCAGCAAGACCCTCTTAAAGGGCCTTTGAATTGTGCACTTCCCTGGGGCAGGTTTCTCTTCCCCATTGGCTTTCTCCTTTCATCCTCACATTCTGGGCACAGTGGCTTGGTGGATGGAACTCAGCACTTGAGTTCACTCAATACCAGGACATAATTACCCCCTGACAACTCCACTGTCTACCATTATTTAAATAACTCCATTCTCTCCACCTTTAATGTAGAAATATAGATGTGTGTTTCCTGCTCCCCCTGATAATTGATGTGAAATATTTAATATAATACTAAAGGAGCTTGGGGTAGTAAACACATAATACAATATCCAGATGATGTATTATAAAATTGTACCTCTGAAACCTATATAACTTTATTAACCAATGTCACCCCAATAAATCCAATAAAAATAAAATATGAAAGGAGCATCCTAAGCTTGTTGGATAAGTATACAGTCTCTACTAGGTGTTTTTTAAATCACTATTATTTGCAAGTGTGTTTTTGACTGTTCTCTCCTTTGACATTCAAACTAACATCTGTTACATACTGAGCTTTTCCACTTGGCGACTTCTCAGGATTTGGAGAGTTCCCCAAAATCTTCTTGCTTACCTAGCTTTACGTGGTAGCTCCAACAGAAGTAAGAAAAACAGTTTGGGAAATTGATTAGTCTTGACAGGAAGGTATTGATTTAACCCAGTGAGCAGAAGTATTGATCTGCTGTATCCTGTCTCAAACCCATGAACATCTGGGCAAAAGCCCTTCCTTTTCCACACCAGCTGCTGATTCAACATGGTTTGCTCACACTTGTTCGGTTTAAAGACAATAGAAATTGGAGTTTGGGGTGTCACCGCTCCATGGAGTAGGACTAGGAAACCCCGTAGGGCAGGGTTTCCCAACTGGGTTCCCCAACTGGGTTCATATTACTGCCTTTAACTTCCCTGGAGTTTGAATAGTCCTCGTCTTACTTTAATGGACAAAGACACTGAGTTTAAGAGGTTAAACCACATGCCCAAGGTCACCAGCCAGCAAGAGGAATGAAGACAGAAATCTATCTGGCAGTGTAAGTCACCACCACCCTCCCCACACCGTGGATTGCTGGAATTGCTTCTTTCTTGTCTTTCTCCTGGATCTGCTCTTCTCACGCAGCTCTCCCTGAGGACCCCGAATTGCCTTCCTAGCTTGAGCAAGGATGGCTCTCCCAAGAGGCCTAGGGGTCAAAGACCTCCTTGGGACCACTTTTCTCCCATCCTGCTGTCAAAATTAACTGTGCAGCTCCTTACAGTTTACAGCCTATTTTTGCATATCTCTTTTGCTCTTATTTTAACTTCACAACTTGGTGAGATAGGAAAAGCAAGAATTGCCTCCATTTCCTTTTGAGAAAACTGGGTTCAGAGAGGTTAAATGATTTGCCCGAGGGGGCTTCTGTTGGAACCACAGATGTCAGCTGCCAGGCCCTATCAGCCAGTAAGTGTAGGGTTGAGATTCCCACCCTGGCTTTTAGACCCCAGACCCTGTGCTTCTTGTCCTAGAGCACCTGCCTTTCTTACCACGCCCCAGAGTGTGCCAGTCATATACATGAAACTCCTCTCAGGCACAGGTGCACTCTGAGTGGAAGTATAGGTCCACAGTGTTCTCTGGGTTCATAGTGAGGGTATAATACCACAGCAGGAGCTGGTGAGACTGGTGACGAGAAGGTTTCTGGGAATGTAGGAAAATGGTCTGGACTCAGGGCCAGGAGTTCGTTGGCAGCATCACTGGAAATCTGGAGGCAGCACTGGGAAGACCCAGAGCCTGGCTCTGAGATCAGAGGAGGTCATGTCTTGTAGATCTGGAAAGGATGGAAGTGCTCTCCCCATTCAGAGCTCCATCACCCCCCATTTTCTTCCCCTTCTCTGTGCAGAACACACCTGCGGCCTACAGGGGTGACCATAGATGACTCCTCCTTAACAGAAGTCAATAATATTCAGGAACAGGAACAACAGGAACACAAGCCTTCTCAGGAACGCAAGCTTTCTCAGAAACGGAAGACACTGGTTAGTGGTGATGTCCTATTGGAACCCCAAATGTCAGTCCCCGGGTCGTACCTGCTTCCCTCTCTGCAATGCAAAAACACCGCCCACCTGAAACATGCCCCATCAAACGGCTTCTCCCACCAGGGGAGTGTAGCTCACAGAGGCCAGGGCCGCCAGGCTTTGGGGTGAGAATGCGCACACTTGCCACGCCTCATCCCAGACTTCCAAGCAGAGGAAGACTCAGCCCGCGCCCATGGACATCCTCCAGCTGCAACTCAGCATTCTGGAGTGGACCTCATTTCTTCTTTTTTTTTTTAATTTATTTTATAGAGAGAGAGGAAAAGAGAGAAACAGAGAGGTCGATTTGTTGTTTCACTTAGTTGTGCATTCGTTGGTCTCTCCTTGTATGTGCCCTGACAACATATCAAACCTGCAACCTTGGCGTACTGAGACTATGCTGTAACCAACCAAGCTACCCAGCTAGGACTATGGACTTTGTTTCTTCATCCAGCCTGCCATGTGTCAGGCACTGTGCCGGATCTGCTGAGGTCCTTCAGGGCTGTGACGTTTTGTCTTTGTGGCCCAAGTGCCTGATAGGGTACTTGAGTGGCTGGCATATGTGCTCCATAAGTGCTGCGACGAGATGTGTGAAGGCAGGAATAACGGGATGCTCTTTCCCTGCATTGTGGGCTCTGGGTCAGTAGTAAAGGCTCTTCACCAGCCTCAGGAAAGTTCCTGCCTCCGTTCCTCTTCTTTAAAGTTTTTCTATAAAAATTAATGCAGTCTTACTAAGTAATTCAGGGCTTTTGTTGATATAAGATTTACAGCCCTTATCCAGATCTCATAGATGGAAAAACACATCTGAGTAAACGTAACTCCAGCTCACAGTGAAGCACTGTGGGCTGTGTGGTGGTTTTTCTTGTGTGAGTATGTCTTGTGTGGAGGATTTGGGGACACATGGATGTGAGGTTAGGGACTCACAACACATGGACCCTGACTCTGGAGGTGAAGTAGGGTAATGTGGACTCTTCCAATGTTGCCAGTTCTATTCCCAGTCTAGGGCACATGCCTGGGTTGTGGGCCAGGTCCCCAGTGGGGGGGCGCGCAAGAGGCAACCACACATTGATGTTTCTCTCCCTCTCTTTCTCCCTCCTTTCCCCTCTCGAAAAACTAAATAAATAAAATCTTTTAAAAATTGTGGACTCTTTGAGGATACCAAATACAGCCACAGCCGGGAAGGACCCAATGATTTGGGGTGCCCTCTCCCAATTCTCCCTCAGCTGCCACCTACTCAATAGACCTGTGGCCAAGCTCTCCCTATCTTCCGTGCTGCGGCTGTTATGCTGTGCTCAACCACCAGGAGGCATTGTTCCCTCCTGCAGTCTTCACCCACTACCTACCCTCCAGGACCGCCCTTCCGGTTTTCACTTTCCAGCTACCAGCTTGCTGCGGCCTTCCCTAAGAATCACATCAATTTTAATAGTCTTTAAAACAAAAAAAAACTTTTTTTCTGGCTTGATTTTTAAGTTTAGCTTTTTTCATTTTTCTAGTTTGTCTATTTCTACTCTTGTTTCCTATTTTTAAAAATTTATTATTTATAGTTGTTTTTCTTTTTTTTAATTTATTTCTCAAGAGGGGAAGGGAGGGAGAGAAACATCAATGTGTGATTTCCTCTTGCACACCCCCTACTGTGGACCTGGCCTGCAACCCAAGCATGTGCCCTGACTGGGAATCGAACCAGCAACTCTTTGATTTGCAGGCAGGCACTCAATTCACCGAGCCACACCAGCCAGGGCTATGGTTCTTTTTCTTTTCAAGCAACCAGTCTTAAGCCTTTCTTTTCAACAGGAAAAGAATTTTAAACAATTAAAATAAATGCCTGTGAGTGCTTCTCTGACCGCATCCCAAACATTTTGAACATGTAATTTTAACATTTCTATAACATTTTGTATTTTTATTTTAAGTAATAAATGGGTCAGGAAAAGCCCTGGCCAGGTAGCTCAGTTGGTTAGAGCGTCATCCCAATATGCCAACGTTGTGGTTTGATCCTGAGTCAGGGTACATACAAGAATCAACCAATGAATGCATAAGTAAGTGGAACAACAAATTAATGTTTCTCTCCCTCTCTCTCCCTTTTTCTCTCTAAAAAATCAGTTTTTAGTCCTGGCTGGTGTGGCTCAGTGGATTGAGCACCAGCCTGAGAACCAAAGAGTCATGGGTTCCATTCCTAGTCAGGGCACAAGCCTCCATTGTGAGCCAGGTGCCCAGTAGGGGGTGCATGAGAGGCAACCACACATTGATGTTTCTCTCCCTCTCTTTCTCCCTCCTTTCCCCTTTCTCTAAAAATAAATAAATAAATAAATCGGTTTTTATAAAAAGGGCCAGGAAAAATATTAATTTATTTTTAAATTTCTAAGTGGTCAAATTATATATATATATATATATATATATATATATATATAGTCCCTATTTTCATTACCTTGTATCAGCAAATGCAAGGTACAGTGGACTGTTGAACCACATGGGTTTCAAGTACAGAGGTCTACTAATGTGCAGACTTTTTTCAATAAATAAATATATTGGAAAATTTTTTAGAGATTTGCGCCAATTTGAAAAAACTCACAGACAAATCTTTGACTTTCTTCTTTCCTTCCTTCCGTCCTTCTTTCCTTCTCCCCTCCTTCCTTCCTTCCTTCCTCTCTCTCTCTCTCTCTCTTCCTTTTTCTTTCATTCATTCATTCATTCTTCCTCATCCAATGATGTACTTCTTTAAATAAAAGGGAAGGGAGAGAGAAAAGATGGGGAGAAACATTGATTGTAAGAAACATTGGTTGCCCCTACTGAGGACTTGAACCTGCAACCCAGCCACAGGCCCCCACCGGGAATTAAACCTATGACCTTTCGGTTTCTGGAACAACACCCAACCAACTGAGCCATACTGGCCAGGGCAAACCTTTGATTTTCTTAATATTTTTCCCTCTACCTTACTTTATTATAAGAATACAGCATAGCCGTGGCAGGTGTGGCTCAGTGGATTGAGCATTGGCCTGCACACTGAAAGGTTGCTGCTTCGATTCCCCATCAGGGCACATACCTGGTTTGCAAACCAGGTCCCCAGTTGGGACAAGCAAGAGGCAACCAACTGATGTTTCTCTCCCTCTCTTTCTTCTTCCCTTCCCCTCTCTCTAAAAATAAATAAATGAAATCTTTTTTTAAAAAAAAGAGATGTTGGGGGCCCTGGCTAGTGTGGCTCAGTGGATTGAGTGCTGGCCTGTAAACCAAAATGTCACTGTTTCAATTCCCAGTCAGGGCACATGCCTGGGTTGTGGGCCAGGTCCCCAGAAGGAGGCATGCGAGAGGCAACTGATCAATGTATCTCTCTCACATCCATGTTTCTCTCTCTCTCTCTTTCTCCCTCTCTTCCCCTCTCTCTAAAAATAAATAAATAAAATATCTTTTAAAAAGAGAGAGAGGAGTTGGGGTAAATAATCACAAGTGGTAGAAGCCCGATGGAAAGGAAAAGCAGGAAGGGGAGGAGTATTACCATGGTGATCCACCTGTACCTTCCTGCAGTCTTTTTGTCAGTCATCCATCGGCGGCCAACTGTCCCCATGGCCCACATACACCAGTGACCAGACCATTCTGCATAATCGAAAGCCCTGTTCAGATAACTACTGGAAGAGAGCAAGGTAAGCCAGGGTCAGCAGGATGGTGGCTGGGCTGGTACAGACCCCACATTGGGCTCAGAGACAGTGCAGGGGCATGTGCTGCCCCCAGAGCAAGGATGTTAGGGCCTCCTGGGGTGCCCATCACAACTCTGCCCACCACCCCCTGCAGTAGCTGGCGGCAGCAGCCCCTGGGCATTACCAAGCCAAGGTATCTGGAACAGCTAGAGAACTACCTACGCAAGGAGCTCCTCCTGCTGGACCTGAGCACGGATTCTGCCCAGGAGCTGAGGCTGCAGGTCAGAGCCACAGAATTACTGTAGGGTAAGGAAGGGAGCGGATGGGAGGAACCTTTACTCACTAGGACTGAGTACTTCAGACCTTCAGGAGAGAGCAGCTTGGCCCAGCTTGTTTGGGTTCTCCTTCCTAGTAAGAGAACCAAATTCTATGACAAAGCCAGTGAGCAGGAAAAGCTGCCAGCATGGAACCAAAACTCGCCTGAGGCTTGAGTTTCCTTACCTGAGTCAGGTGGACAGGGTGCTGTTTCCCTTCAGCTATGATCCCTAGTGCCCAGCTTGGGTCATTGGATATCAGTGAATGGAGCCTCAATCCTGGCATTGGGCAAGCAGGCGTCAACAGCCCCAATCTCCAGGAACTTAGCCCAGACACATAAAAAGAGAGAAATCTAGATGTAACCTAGATCCTGGTACATATTAGGGAGGGAATCACCAAATCCCTGCTAAAATGGGAATGATGATGGGGAATCCCTCACTTCTGACTTAGTCACTGACAAAGGCATTTGCTGGGCACCATCTGAGTGCCAGGTCCTGGACAGGGCCTTATATAAGAGCTTACAGACTGAAATCACCTCCCCAACAAGGAAGCAGAAGCTCAGCTAAGGCATACGGTCATGAAGTGGTGGGGCTGAGATTCAAACTCAGGGCGGATTTAGGAGCCTGTGCTCATACTTGGAGGTCAGAATGCAAGGCTAGACCCTTCAATCTCCTGCTGTCACAGGGCTATAAGATCAGGGTGGGGGTGGGGTGCTAGTGGGAGGCCAACTGAGGCATAGTGTATGGAGGCTGGCTGCCTGGAGAGCCAGAGACAGGGCTCAGGTACAGAGCGGGGAAGTCCTGACCCAGGTCATCTGCCAGGTCTCCGAGATAGCACCAGGAGAGGACTCCAGACAGCAGTTGAGAGAAAGAGCTGCCCCTCAGGTCCCTGGCACTGTGGGAGACCCAGTGGTGCCTGGGGCATTTATTTGAATGTGGGTCACCTGGCAGCTTCATGCTACAATACCACTAAGCCAAGTACAGAAAAACTCGGGGAGAGGGGATACAGACACCTGTAATTGAACAACAATGCAATAATTTTTAAAAAAGAAAAGCTCAGATCCCACTGAGGGTGGCAGGTATGGGTCAGAAGGTGACAGTTTCCATTTTCTTGCCAGCCTTACAGAGAGATCTTTGAGTTCTTCATAGAGGACTTCAAAACATACAAGCCCTTGCTATCCTCCATCAAGAATGCATATGAGGTGATGCTGGGTAAGACTGCAGCCTAGCTGCCTGGACTCAGACTGGAAGAGGCAGAGAGGATCCTACTCTGACCTTCTGGGGGCTGTGCAGCACAGGGACAGCTACTAACTGAGCCTTGAGGTCACCAAGCCCTGCTTCCACTGTCCTGAGTTAGGGCACCTGACCACCTCCTATCCTTGGGAAACATGGTGAGGCAGTATTTGTAGGAAATAGAGCATCTTTTCTATTGAGAGTGAGCTCAGAACAGAGGGAGTGCCTCTGTGAAGTAAGAAGGCTCCCCACAACCAGGCTCGGGAGGTGCCAGGCATGGTGCATGCAAGACTAAAGGCTGTACGGGGAAAGGGCATAGGTGAGACCCCAGTCCTCTTCTGGACCATGCCCTTGGTTTAAAAGCAACTGCAGGAAGGCCTTAAGCAGAGTCCATGCTTTGAACGAGGGAGGAGTAGACTCCTGGAGTTTGTAAGGGATGTAGCCACTCACTGTGACCTTAGGAACAGTGTCTTCTGGTTGTTCTCCATGGCCTCAGGGGGTCTCTCCCACCTCTCCCTGCTTAGCCCACCAGAGGGAGAAGATTCGGGCTCTGGAACCCCTGAAGGCCAAGCTTGTCAATGTGAATGAGGACTGCAACGAAAGGATCCTGGCCATGCGGGCTGAGGAGAGATCTGAAATCACCCTGCTGAAGAAAGAGAAGATGACTTTGCTAAAACTCATTGACAAAAAGAACGAGGAGAAGATCTCATTGCAGAGCGAGGTGAAACGGAGCGGTGTGGTGACCAATTCCCCGAATCCCTGCCATCCCAGGGGTAACCCTAGGCCTTGGGCGCTGAGGTAACCCCGTAACTCCCTCTGCTCTTCTGCCTGGAATGACATACTGAGCCACCACCTCCCCAGAGCCCCCGCTACCCCCACACTCTGTCTGGACTCAGCACTGGCTCAGTGTGGCCCCAAGTGCCAGCAGAGTCCTGCTCCTTCGCTGCCAGACTTTCTCCACAGGACACACGGGCACTTTGCTGACTCTCAGGAACAGCCAGTCTCCCTCTTCCTCTAGCGTTCTTGTTCCCAGGCCTTGATGGGGCCACCCTGCACACATCCCATCCCCTGTGGTGACTAGCTGCATACAGGGGTCCACAGGTAGCCCTGATCATGCAGCTACCTTCCCAACAGGTGACCAGACTGAGGAAGAGCTTGGCCGAGGAGTACCTGCGCTACCTTAGCGAGCGAGATGCCCGCAAGATCCTCATTGCAGACCTGAATGAGCTACGGTACCAGAGGGAAGACATGTCCCTAGCTCAGTCCCCAGGTAAGCCGGAGGTGGGTTTCTCTCCCTTGAGGAGGTGCTGGAGAGGAGTTGCCCCCACCACTCACCCTGATTTATTCAACTCTCCTAATATCTGCTCATTTTGTGATCATTCATGATGGGAAATGTTCCAGCTGCCACCTGGATCTGTGGTTCTTTTGAGCTGGACTGAGAAACATAGACTCATTGTTTAAGTAGGAAAGAATTTCTGGCAGCTGAGGCAGAAATTGTCCCTAAAGGCAGGACAGACCTGGTACCCCTTGTCCTGGGCTTCTCTATTTAAGTCCTTAGCCGTAGGCTGGTAGCACTGTGGGGAAAGACCCAGGGGTTCCCAAGCAGGGAGAGCGGAAGGACCTGGGACATATGTGCCCTGAGGGACACTCTAATGCTGCCCTGGGCTATAGGCCCCAGAGTCAGGGTGATTCAAGCTGGCATGCCTCCTGGTAGGCATCTGGGGAGAGGACCCCGTGAAGTTAACACTGGCTCTGAAGATGACCCGGCAAGACTTGGCACGCACGCAAATGGAGCTCAACACCATGAAGGCCAATTTTGGAGATGTGGTGCCCAGGAGGGACTTTGAAATGCAGGAGAAGATCAACAAGGATCTTCAAGAGCAGGTGCTGGGGGGCAGGCAGGCCAGACAGGGTAGGGCAGGGTCATGCAGGTGGGTAGCAAGAACCAATCACATTGCCCACAGCTGGACAGCCTGAGAGACGACTATGAAGAGGTCCGCAAGGAGCACGAGATACTGCTGCAGTTGCACATGAGCACGGTAAAGGAGCGGGACCAGTTTTATACAGAGCTGCAGGAGATCCAGCGCACCTCCACACCACGACCTGACTGGACCAAATGTGAAGGTAATGATGGCCATTGAAGGTAATTGGGGTCCCAAGGATTGCTCAAGTGTGTGGTCCGGACCTCAGCTTCCTCCCTCCACTTGCAGATGTGGTGGCCGGGGGCCCAGATCGCTGGCGCATGCTGGCCGAAGGCAAGAACAGTGACCAGCTTGTGGATGTGCTCCTGGAAGAGATTGGCGAGACGCTGCTCCGGGAGAAAGACTTTTTCCCGGGTCTGGTAGGGTAGTCCCTGGGCTCAGGAGGCTTGTGGCCAGAGTCAGAACGGCCAGGTCTTGCTGCTGAAACTGGAGGTTTTGGGGGAACCCTCTGAGGCTCTGCCCTGCTTGAGGCAGGACCACAGATGAGCTCAGTGAGGAGCTGACATTCTCCCTCTCAGGGCTTCGCAGAATCCATCCCCACTTTTCTTCGGTTTGAAGGCGTTGTGGAGAACAAGAAGCCGACGAAGAAGGATGTGGTAAACCTGCTCAAGGATGCCTGGAAGGAACGTCTTGCTGAGGAGCAGGTCAGACCTCACTGGCCATTCTGGTCAGCTGTAGCCTCCAGAGTCCTCCAAGGGGGTTCCCTCAAGGTGCTAGGGAGCAGGGTGGAGGGCCACCCAACTGTAGGATGGCTAACGAAGCAGTCTTTCCCTGCCCTGCAGAAAGAGAAGTTCTCAGATTTCTTCTTCAATTTCCTGGAGCGTCGCTTTGGGTCTGCTGATGCCATGGCGTGGGCTTACACCATTTTTGAAAATATTAAGCTCTTCCACTCCAGTGAGATCATGAGTCAGTTCTATGCAATCTTGATGGAAAAAGTGAGCTTGTGTCTGGCTCCCCACCCTTTTTCCCCAGCCCAGGATCAGCTCTGTCTCTGAACAAGTCAGTCATTGCTTTCCCCCCTGCAGATGAGCGAAAGTGTTTACATCAGGCACAAGGAGACAATAGCACATCTGCTGAAGGAGATGACAAATCTTGACAGTCAGAATGAGGGGCTACTAACTATGGAGCAGTTAAGGTGAGAGGCTGGCCAGGTTCCCTCCAACTCCTGCCTGTCATGTCCTCTGGCCAGGCTCCCAGATGTGCAGGGGAACAGGGAACCTGGTAGGAAGGGCCACAGCCTTAACGCTGGCTGCCCTTTTGCGTGCTGGAAAAAGGTGCAAGCAGATGTGTGGGCAGGCCTCAGCCAGGCCCTTGTGTCTCCCTACAGCACTGTCCTCAGGAGCACCTTCTCCTTCAAGAAGGAAGACAAAATTCAGGAGCTGATGGAGGCAGGGGGCTGGCATCCCAACAGCAGCAATGCAGACTTGCTCAGCTACGTCTCATTGTTTACGGAGGTGGGTGGGTGGGTGGGGGTCCAGGAGCTTGCCTAGTCCTGCCCTAGTCTCTGCTAGGCCCTAGCACACATGCCATTGCCCTGTCTTATGGTCCCTCCCAGGATGAGGAGGGCCAGAGTATGCCCTTTGTGCGAATACTGTGGGAACAGTACATGGATGAAAAGGATGAGTACTTACAGGAGCTAAAGCAGGAACTGGGCCTGGAACTGTGAGTAACCCTGGGGCCCTTAGGCCCACTTAGCTATAAGCGAGTTCCATAGGCTGGGCCACAGGGTGCCATCTCAAGCCCCTGGTCTCCCTGTGTACTGAGCTTGCTGCTGGGCACTACATATTGCTCAAGCCTGGCAGAAGGCACCTTGGAGTCTGGGGTGCAGGGTTAGGGGCAGTATCCAGGCCTATCTATCTTTTCTTGTGAGGTAGCCATGAAGAAGTGACCTTACCCAGGGTACGTGAGGCCCTGATGACCATGGATCCCAACCTGGACAAGCAGACCCTGAACAGCTATTTGAGCCAGGCCTTCCAGCTCCCTCTGACAGAACTGCCAGAGGAGAGTGAGGAAAAGGAAGAGGACATTGTGATGAAACTCCAGATTATTCTGGAACGGCTTCAGATGATTGACATCAGGCGCAGGGGGCCTCGGGAGCAGGAGCCTACAAGCTAGGGACACTGTGGGCAGCTAACCCCTGACATTCAATATAAAATTATTTGTCTGAACCGGTGCCATTCTCCAGGTTATGCTGGCGAGTCAAGGGGAGGGGGCTGGTCTCTGCCTCCAGGATACATATCAAAACACAGCATATTGTTTGTGACACTTTATTGATGGTGGGGTGTGGGGAAGAGACCTAGAAGAGTATGTGGGGCCAAGGGGTTCCCAGTGGGGACAGAACAGGTGTCAAGTTCTGTCCACTACTGAGCAGGGAAGACTGCGTTGCCACTGAATGCACAAGGGATGAGGAGCTGCCGGTACTGCAGGGGCAGGTGCCGCTCCACAAGCACATTCAGGGAGACTTGGTCAGTGACCAGGCCCTGCCTGTAGCAGAAGAGGACAGAGACAGACTCAACATCAGCATCAGCATTCCCGCAACCAGAACCTCCCTGCTTCCGCCCATTTACCGTCGCATCAGCAGCTCCAGGTCCTCTGGCCTCACGGTCTTGCGGCCAGCGTGAGCAGCAAATACCTCCAGGTCATCACAAAGATGTTGAAAATACTTGTCCAGGCTGCCAAGAAGGTTGAGGTAGAACAGAATAAACAGACTATTCGTGATCTGAGGAGCTCCTCTCCCCACCCCAGGGTCCAGGACTCACCACTTCTCCACCATCTCAAGAGCCACCTTCTCCATGGGCATTTTAGCATAGAAGCTGAAGAGCTTAGCATAGTGGCTCAGTCCGGTCTTGTAAGGATCTTGACGGAGTCTGGGGCCAGCAGTTTGGGCCCTGGGAGGACGCCTGGCTGACAGAGGCTCTGAAGACAAGCTGGGAGCAGGAATGGACTGCTGCCTGAAGAGGCCCCTAATCAAAGATAAATCTTGCTGGCTCCCGCCAAGACTGTGTTCCTTGGCTAACCTAAACCAATGGCTCCAACCATCTGCTGGGGGGGAAACAGGGGCCGCATAGATGCCTTGTCTTTCCTTGGGGACCTGAGCCTCCACAGTCTAGACTCAGTGCATGTCCCAGTCTAGCCTCATCATACAAACTGGTATTTGCTCAGGCCCATGACCCTTAGGCCTCGGCATGGACATCCCTCCCCTCAGCCCATTGTTGCCTGTCTGGTTCTGCTAAGCTTCCTCTAGGAAACCATCTCTGACCTAGCAACTTCTCCCTACTCAGGCTCCTCTAAGCCCCTGGAAGCAGGCACAGGATGATGTGCTCTCGGTGAGCTCCATCCAGCCCACCTAAGGTGCTTTGCTGGGTAATCATCTATATACCTGTAGGAAGAGGGATAACCAGGCGGTACCCAAAGCCAACCTCAGTGCCTGCCCCCTCCCAAGAGGCTCATGTGGACCAGGGTCATGGGATCTTACACTGCAGTGCTAGTCGGTGGGGCTGGCTCAAGAAACTCAAGCTGCTTGGCCTGCTGAAACTCCAGGGTGGTGGGGGTCAACTCTGGACTTCCTGTAGAGAAAGGACAGGGTTATAAGGGGCTCAGGTCTAACCATTTCTCACAACCCTGAAGGCCCACAGCCTCCTTGTCCTGTTCATCCAGGGCCCCATCTAGCTCTGGTCAGCCAAGCAAGGGTTACCTCAGAGCCTCCTAACACTACCTGTACTCAAAAACCAACCCAGGTAAGGCCCTCCTCCAAAGCCAGAGACTGTCACTTACCCACTCACCCCCTGATCCCTGCACTGGACCCTTTACCTGTCCTACCAGCGGTGTCCTTATCCCCTGAAGATCCTTCTGGCTCCTTGGCCTCAGTAGTCCCCCAGGATCTCTCTGCTTCTTTGTGTCTCTCAAGCTCTTCTGCTCTAGCAGATCCCTGTGTTTCCGCTAGCTCCTCCATGTCACTCATTTCCATCACTTCCTCTGCCACCTCACCAACTCCGTCCTGTAAGGGCTGTAGTCCATCTTCTCCAGAGCTATTATTGCTGGTGTTTGGGAAGCCCACAGCAAGGGCATCAACCTCCTCTGCCTTTCCTACAAGAAGTAGGGATGGTTTGCCAGAACCTGAATCAAGGGGAGAGTATATAGGCTGCAGAAGGAGTAGGCCAAGGCTGTAGCCCTGGAAAGTGTGAAGATGGAGTAGTAAAACCTAGCCGAGGCTATCAAGGAGAGGCCGGAGGCAGCCCCAGGGTACTGGTTTGGAGTCTCACGGCCACACACTGACTCTACACTTGGATGGAGGAGAGACCAACGGCCGTGGGACTCTGAGTGGACTCATGGGTCCTGAGGAGGGAAAACTACCAGTACCCACTCTTGCCCAAGCTTTGTTTGGCTCTGGGCCACCTGCCCCACATACTCACTGTTCTGCAGCCCAAGCCCACTGCTCCGTGTCCTGCGACCCACAGTCCTCTCAGCAGAGAAAGAGGGGCAGGGGAGGGAGTGGCGCGCACTGGGGGAACGGCCAATCAAAGGCTGGAAGAAGGGCTGGGTGTCCTCCAACACAGTATCTGTTGGCAGGGTAGCAACAGGAGTTCTGATGTTGTCACCTGGAGATCAAGGGCCAGATGATACTCAGTATACTCCTGGCTTACCTGCTGCTACCTAGTTACCAGGGCCTAGCCATATGGGGGCCCCATAAGTCTGCACCAAGTAGCCTTCAGAGAGAGAAGACTACATAGCACTCTTATCTCTCTAATACAGCCCTCCTTGCTTACCTTCCTGCTCAAGCTGACATTCCCAGGCTTCACTGCTTGCCCCACCGAAATTGCTCACTCATGCCTCCACTTCTCCCTCTGCCTGAAACCCTCCTCTTTCCCTGGTGACCTGTCTTCTGGTATCAGGTCCCCAGGTCAGTTTGACTGGCCAGCTGATACTTGGCCCCTTTCAACCTCCCAAGAAGCTCCAGCCACCCCTTTCCTACCCATAGCCTTGTAGCTCTGCAAGGATATGTGGTCCTGGAAGACCCTGAGGGACTAGGACCAGGAACTACCAAGACAATGGCACCTTATGGAAAGAAAACAGAAACTCCTTATAGACCTACTGGCCAGGTTTGTTCACTGTCCTTAACCCAATAAAGAGCGGAGCAACCCTGGACACAGCAGTACCTCCCATCTGTCATGGGGGGAGAGCTTTCCCCACAGGCTGAAATAGGGAAATCTCAACCTTACCTGGAACAGCCAAGGCCACACAGCTATCTTGCAGATCCTGCAAAAATGCACCCACATCTACAGTTCGGCGTGTAGGAGGTCTGCGGGCCAAACCAGGCCGCTGCACTGACTGTGGCAGGGGAGGTGTGGCAAAAGCCAGGTTGAGGGAGCTGACAGAGAGAAGAGGCATAAAGGAAAGTCAGCTACCTAAGGCCTAGCCCCCCACCTGATTTCTCCACCTGCCCTGTGCTCTCATGTTTTAGAACGCGGCTACCATGCTGTGATGCTAACATTGGCAGGGAGCAGTGTGGCCAGAATCCATTCTAGTCAGCCCTTTCCCCCCAAACCTCAGAACAGGCAACAGTACCTGGTGAGGGAGGAGGCACCAGCATTCCCATGAGGTTCTGTAAGAGGACCTAAAAATAAGAAACTGTAAGTTACCCAGGCTTATGGTAGTCTCTCTCAGGCCTCCTAAGCCTCTATGGAGGACAGGCGAGAGAGGATGGCCATAGGCGTTGTCCAGGGCCTCACCTGGGGAGAGAGACAGTCCCTGGTCCACTTCTTGCTGAAACACTGACAATCTCAGCCTCTGCTTCCTCTTGCCAAGAGCTACCAGATTTGGAGCCAGGGTTGTGGGGGGTTTGAGCTCAGGAAGTCGTAGCTCCAGGCTATAAGGATGGAGCTAATCTCAGACAGGCCAGAAAGCCCAAATATGGCATTTGGGACTGCCAAGAGGCTCCCTGATCAGAGCTGCCTAGCAGCCCAACCCCAAAGAGAAAAAATTCACTGTGCACCTGCCCCGACTGCTTTCCCGGCTGGAGGACTGGACCACCTGTGGTGCTGACACTGGCTTCACCACTGACTCTGGCACGACCATGGAAGATTCCGGTGCTGTAGAAATAAGAAGAGGGTGGGGCTGGCAGGGTACGCTGCCCTGAATAAGGGATACTACGGGCCGATGCCTAACTATGATCAGCAGACCAGTGCTCACTTACCAGTTAGTAGAATATTCTCAAGCAGAGTCCGGGGTGTCTGTTCCTTCAGATGTCCACTGGTTTGAATGGGGGCCAATCTGCCAATAGACTTTGGGCAAAAGCACCAAGCAAACAGTCTATTCCTTTGCCTTGAGATTCCCTCAAGGTGGGCTCTAGAACAGAGTTAGACCTTAGGGTCCCCTGAAGGCCACCAGAGCCCTATAGTGGTCAGTGAGTTGGGCACTTACCCTGGCTCCATGGGAATGCCACCTGGCAGTAGTTTTTGTTTGGCTCCTCAGCCTCATAGAGAAAGGTGTTTCAAGCAGGGTTCTCTGGGCACTGTATAAAGATCAGCGGCTCTGAGAACTGTGTAGGAAGGGGAACTAGAGGATGCGGATACGTCTCTTCATCAGGGAACTTGGCCTGAAGGCTTTTTCCCTCAGCGCCAGGGACCCAGAAACCACTGTCCTTCCCATAGCCTGTTCCCAGCTCTATGTCACTAGGACTGTGGATGAAAAGGAGCCCAAGGGGTACGAGAATAGGGAATATGATGACCCAGTCACAGAAGGAGGTTGAGGAAGGCTTTACAGAGGTGACTTTGGCAGAAACAGGGGTTAGTCACACTGACAAGAGAAGTAATTGGAAGAGTATCCATTCTAGACATTAAAATAATCCCAGAAACACCTGGCTGGTATAGCTCTGTGGACTGAGCACCAGCTGCAAACCAAAGTGTCGCTAGTTCGATTCCCAGTCAGGGCACATGCCTGGGTGGCAGGCCAGGTCCCCAGTGGGGGGCCATGTGAGAGGCAACCACACATTGATGTTTCTCTCCCTCTCTTTCTCCCTCCATTCCCCTCTCTCTAAAAATAAATAAATAAAATCTTTAAAAAAATAACTCCAGAAATACATTAAATATTTTTAAACCTTTTAAGTACTTGTCAGGGTCTGACAGCACTCTCCGCATGGATCACTCTAGCCCTAGTCTCTTCAGTCCAGTCTCTCTCAGATCCCAGAACCATGTAACTGTTCCCAGAGCACAGCCCCCACCTCATCAACATGGGTCTAAAACCTCTGCGGTAACGAATGGCTTCCCCTTGCCTACAAAGGAGCTGCACTGCCCCAGCCTGGCAGATGCCAACTACCGCACCCTCTGCACCAGGAGCTCACTGCAGCTTCCACTCACTGACACTCCCACTGAGTCAGGCCAAACTCGTGTTCCCTAGCAAAGAACCTTTTTCCAGTTTCTGCCTCCCGACTTCTGCCCGGGCTGTGCTCTCCAGCTCCTTTCCCACCTCCCAGCTGGGAACTACAAGGACAGTAGGGTTGAATGTGCAGGGAAAGAAGGGACCACCTGAGAGGCAGTTCAGAACAGATGCCTCGACACACTCTGGGCTGGTTTGAGATAAAGTGGCCTAGAGGACAGGGCACAAGGCAGGATTCTGAGCGCCTATCCCTCACTTCCAGAGGCGGACCACCTAAAACGCCGGCATAGTTGAACCTTAGTCCCGAGACCTAGCGGCCTGGAGCTCTGGGGGTGGGGCACGAATAAGTGACCCGAGCCCATACATAGGCGTGGAACCAGTTCTCAGAATCTTGGGCTCTGCAACTCTTTGAGACTCAGTTTCCTTCTCCAAACTGGGTCAGAGCTGGATCACACCGAGACCCCACCCGCCAGTCCCTCCGGTTGCTCATGGGCTGCGGGCGCCCTCACAAACCTAGCCCGAGTACTCTGGGGTCGCCGCGGGGTGCGCGGGTCCTCCGCATCCAGCAGGCGCCGCAGCAGCGTACGCGTCGTAGGCTCGCTGTCAGGGACAAAGCCGTCCGCCATCGCTTCAGAGGTTCGCTTCCCAACTGTTAGGGGAGCGGCGACTGCGACTTCCCGCCGTCGCATTTAAGCCTACCCTCGCGAGGCTGCCGCACGGCTCCACGGGAATTGCAGTTCTAGCTCTACATCCCAGGGGCCCGGGGCGGGTACAAAGGGGACTGCAAACGCTGAATTTGGGGGCGGTTTTCCCAGGGAGTGAGCCTGGGCAAATGTGAGCACACAGTCGAAGCTTGGTTTCCTTATCGGTAAATTGAGGATGATACCCACCTAATAACGGGCTTGTAATGACTCAATGAGATAATGTTTAACTCAGGATTTGATGCATATGAAGTCAGGCCATCAATAGATGGTGGCTACTTTTTAAAATAAAACCTATTATTTTATTTTTTATAAGCTTCTTTTGAAGATTTTATTTAATTTTAGAGAGAGGGGAAGGGAGAGAGAAACATCAATACGTGAGAGACAAACACTGATGGGTCACCTCTCATAGGCACCCAGTCAGAAGCGCACTGCAACCTAAGCATATGCCAGGAATCAAACCCAGGACCTTTCAGTTTGTAGGATGATGCCCAACCACCTGAGCCACATCGGTCAGGACTTACTTTATTTTTTTTATTGTTGGCACTATTACAGATGCCCCCCATTTACCGCCCCCGCCTTTGTATCCCCCTCTCTATCCCCCTTGGTGGTCACTGTTAATACCTCTCATTCCCTGCCTGGCTCTCTGAAGGTAAAGAAATATGCTTGGGGGAGGGAAAAATAATCTCATCCTACAGGTGATTTGGCCAGATTTGCATTTGTAAAGACCACTCTGTAGGCTTGTTATCAAAAGAGATCAGTTTGTAAGACTTGGAGGCTAGTGGGCTGTGTGTGACTCCTCAGAACACGTGCAATTTTGAGATGAATTCCCCTCTCAAAAGTTCTGTTAATGCTGGAGACTCTATTACCATATTTTTCACCAATTGACACCCCCTCCCACCTTAAATGCTCATGAGATCTGAGCCTTCCAACTTGTTCTCCTTTTTGCTCTAAAATCAGGTGTAATCAAGTTATTTGAATATCCTTGGGCATATTTGTGCTTGAGTTAAAAAAATAGAGCAAAGAAAAAAATTAGATTCTTGCCCTGACCAGGTAGCTCAGTTGGTTAGAGCATTCCAATATACCAAGGTTTTGGGTTCGACCCCCAGTCAGGGCACATACATCAACCAATGAATACATAAATAAGTGGAACTACAAATCGATGTTTCTTTCTTCCATCCTCTCGCTTTTTCTGAAAATCAATCAATTAAAAATTAGATTTTTGCTCCTCAAAGTAAGAATTGCAGAGAAAAAGCATATCAAGATTTCATTTTTAAAATGATTTTATTTTTAGAGAAATGGGAAAGGAGGGGGAAACAGCGAGATACATAAATGTGTGGTTGCCTCTCATGCACCCCCAGCTGGGGACCTCATCCACAACCCAGGCATGTGCCCTGACTGGGAATCGACCCAGCCAGCACTCAGTCCACTGAGTCACTCAATATTTCTCGTCATTAAGATCTGACCTCTGTGTTATCTCACTGAACTTGCTAGCCCTTTGCAGGCACATTTCCATGGTCACCATGGAAATAATTTACTTATTTCTTTCTATTTACTTATTGTAAAGCCTTGAACTGGATAATATGAAAAAAAAATCTTTTCAAAACAGTTTGAGACACTAACTGAACTTACTTTTTGCACAGTATTATTCCATGCATTTACGTAATTGATTAAACTTTATATTTACTACTTGCTTAAAGAAAAACACTGGGCTCATGAAATGAGGCAAGGAGGAGTATGAGATTGGCAAGGGCCAGACCATGTAAGGTCTCGCAGGCTCTGGAAAGAACTTTGGACATTGCTATAAATGCAGTAGGCCACTGGCGGGATTTAAGCAGAGACATTACGTAATCATATTTTCTTTGGCAGCCACTTGGAGAACAAGAATGTAGGAGAGGCAAGCCTGGAAGTAGGAAGACCTGTGACAGGTTTTTGCCTTTCTCAGAGGTGACAAGATAAAGGGTAGGCAGGGCAATGGGGTAGGGAGAAAGCCACGCATTTCCAGGTATGTTTTGAGTGCAGAAAATTAAATGTAGATAAGAGGTGATTTTATGTACTAGAAGTAGAGTTTTATCAAGCAGAATCTTCAATGTTCTGTGTATAAAGAAATATCAATGTGCCCTCTCACCAGTATTTTTTGAGCAACGTGGGCCTCGAGACACATCGGAGTAGAACCATATCAGTAACTGACACTGAAAATACATAACATACACAATAAGCTTTTGCTGAATTTTATCTCTACTACACACATCTTATAAACATTTCATCATAACAAAGTGTATATTCATATTTTTATCATTGTACAAATGAATGCACATCTTTCACTTGGGCTACACATACCAGAGAATGCACTTCTGAATTTGAAGGGATTCAAGCTGGGGACATCAGCTGCGTAGACCAGGAGTGATGAGACATTCTCCTGTAATGGGGCTGTGAAACCCATTTTTTCCCCCATAGTACTGTATTTTTCTACATTTTAGGTATGGGACCCTTTCATAATAAAGAAAAAGAAACTAAAAAATAAAAAAGCTTGGAATGTTATTTTCTTTTACGAGCTTTTAAATGCCCAATCTATTTTGTTTTATATCAAATAATTACAAATAATATATACTAGGCTTCAATTTCATACCCGTGGTCTGTAATCAGTAGAGAAAAAAAATAACAACAACCGAGGAGGAAAAGTCAGGAGAAAGGTGAAGAGCAAGAAATAGGACAAAGGGGGAACTCTGCAAAGGAGGATTAGTTTGCAGGTAATTCCCCAGAACGACTGCCTGGCCTCCTCCCCGATTTTTCCACAGCTTCTCTTGCCCTTTAGAACATTTTTTTTTCCCATAGAAGTCGAGGGAGGAGGGAGGTTTCTTGTTAAAATACAAATCCTGTCCATCCTCTTGTTTAACACCTTTTAACAGCTCTCAGTCGCCTGCAGATTAAAATCTCCAATCTTTTAACATGTCTCAGTTTGCTACCTTTCGGCGGCTTCTCCTACCCCGGCCGCCCCCTTCTAAGCACTTTAAGAGCGGAGCCTAGCTTTTTCTTGCTTTATGAGCTGCTTTCCGGGGCAAGAACTAGCTACTCCTAACTTTTCCTCGTTTTTTTCTTCCTGGGCCTCCACTTCCCATTTTCTCCTCTAATTCATTCCTGCGGAGCGTTTATTTCTGTGATTAGACATTCATTCGCGTGCATTCATATCTACTATCCAAAGTCAGGTCCTCATCCTTCTAGGTGATCGGGCGTGATGGGTCTGGCTCCTGCAAAATTCCAAACTCCTGGCACTGTGCCTGGCACACAGTAGGCGCCTACTGGTCACGATGTTTCGGTCAGTAAGTACGTAAGTCAACATAAGCAGTGCCTGACTATGAAGAAAGTCCCCAACGAAGAGAAAAAGGACCCTAATGTCTTTAGGGGTACTGAGGCCCAGGTCGCCCGACCCTACTCCTACAAGAATGCAGCACCACCGCCCAAATCCTGATCAGCAGTAACCCCAACCTCTCCCTTAGGCGGCGCTCCAGGCCACAGCCGCCGAGTCCAGCGCAGGGCATTACGGGACCTGTAGTTTCCGGGGGCGTATCCCAAGGCGCTTGCGCACCGGAGGAACGCGCGCTGCCCGACCCCCATCAGGATTTCGGGTCTTTTTAAAGAGCAGTCCAGGCGACAGCGTTCCAACCGAATACGCTTCTTTAGTCCACCCGGATCAGTCAGGTCAGGCAAAGAGTCTGCTCTGCGTGGGCTGCTGCGGTGCCCTAGAAAGCGGCCGGAATAAGCATATCCCCACTCCGGAAGTGAGCGGCCTCTGGCGCGGTGCATTGTGGGGGGCGTAGTCCTCCTTCCCGGGCGGTCCTTCGCGGCGTCCCCGGGGCCGACTCCCGAGCGCAGGCGGGCGGCCTGGCTGGCTGCGCGGCGCGGGCCGGCGGGAAGCTTATTCTGGGCACGGGGCGCCGGGGCAGGCGGCCGCGCCGGGCGAAACTAGTGAGAAGCCGCTAAGGCCTCGCGCGGCGCCTCCCGTCGAGGGGCGGGCTGACGGCGGTGGACGACCGGGCCGTCGAAGGGCTCAGGAGGCCGGTGGGCCGGGCCGCGCGGCGCAGCCATGCCTGGTTTTACGTGCTGCGTGCCGGGCTGCTACAACAACTCGCATCGGGACAAGGCGCTGCACTTCTACACGTTTCCCAAGGACGCTGAGTTGCGGCGCCTCTGGCTGAAGAACGTGTCTCGCGCTGGCGTCAGTGGATGCTTCTCCACCTTCCAGCCCACCACGGGTCACCGTCTCTGCAGCGTACACTTCCAGGGCGGCCGCAAGACCTACACGGTGCGCGTCCCTACCATCTTTCCGCTGCGCGGCGTTAATGAGCGCAAGGTAGCACGCAGACCCGCTGGGGCCGCAGCCGCCCGCCGCAGGCAGCAGCAGCAACAGCAGCAGCAGCAGCAACAACAACAACAGCAGCAGCAGCAGCAGCAGCAGCCGCCGCCTCCGTCGCCGTCAGCCTCCACTGCCCAGACCGCCCAGCTACAGCCGAACCTGGTGTCTGCTTCTGCGGCTGTTCTCCTCACCCTTCAGGCCGCTGTAGACAGCAGCCAGGCTCCTGGATCCGTGCCGCCGGCGCCCACTACTCCCACCGGAGAAGATGTGAAGCCCATCGATCTCACGGTGCAAGTGGAATTCGCGGCCGCAGAGGGTGCAGCCGCCGCGGCCGCAGCGTCGGAGCTAGAGGCTGCCACCGCAGGGCTGGAGGCCGCCGAGTGCCCTATGGGCCCCCAGTTGGTGGTAGTCGGGGAAGAGGGCTTCCCTGATACTGGTTCCGACCACTCGTACTCGTTGTCGTCAGGCACCACGGAGGAGGAGCTCCTGCGCAAGCTGAACGAGCAGCGGGACATCCTGGCGCTGATGGAGGTAAAAATGAAGGAGATGAAGGGCAGCATCCGCCACCTGCGTCTCACCGAGGCCAAGCTGCGGGAGGAGCTCCGCGAGAAGGATCGACTGCTGGCCATGGCTGTCATCCGTAAGAAGCACGGAATGTGAACAGGTTCCCCTGTGGCCTGTGGGACTCCCAGGCCCCTGCCAGCCTAGCAGGCCTGCAGGCCGCTGTTGCAAACTACCCTGTTCTCCTGGGACACTGGTTGACTGTACTGATGAGGCTTAGGGCAGCTGGACTGTTGCTGGTTACCTGGCACCCTCATTTCCTCCTGATGTCTGGAACCTTGGACTCTGCACTGGTGACACCAGCAGTTATGACTTTGTCTACCCCCTCCCCCTCACCTCACCCCCAATGTATGTTGCAGGTTCTGGTTAAGCAGAGGCTTAAGAACCACTGAACTTGAAACTTATCCTCTAGGGCTGCAGGTGGGATGCCCAAGGACTATGGGTTTGGGAAGACAACACCTTGAGGTTGGCCAGCAATCAGAGACATTCTTCTGTGTGTAGTGATAAGGGAGCCAAGTAACAACAGTTCTCCTTTTCATGCTTTTCTTCCCCAGGTGCAGCCTGTGATTCTGATGGGGACTGGCAGATCTGTGCCTCTGCCTCCTAGGACCTCCCTCCCCAGGAGGCCACCTACAAGGGGATCTAGGTGACATGCTGATGGAGATCCAGCTTGCCAGGGACTTAGGTTTATCTTGTTATGTTTGCTACTGGTTACAAATTCTATTTTCTGTACAATTAGTTAGACTAAAGTTTTCACTGTGTTTGTTTGGCAAATGAATTAAACAGAAAGTAAGGTTTTTATTTGGGTTTCGCCATTTTATTTTCATAAGGACTCAGCTAAGTGGACCTGAAACATGGGGAAATAGGCCTCCAGGCCTTAGGTCATAGGGACCAGGCTCACCCTGGGAGCAGAAATGGTCTCTCCATAGAGGAGTTCTAAGCACATGGACCCTGGCCTCTTAATCTTAAGGTCCTCACAGATTTTCTGGTTCAGCTCCTGCCAGTTTGGAAACCAAACTGTCCCAGTTTATGCATGGGTTAGCAGCCTGTGTCCTTTTAACAGGGATAAGGAGCAACTGAGAACTAAACTGAATTGTGACAGCCTACTTCTCTGAGGGTTTTGAATTCCTCATGAGTTTTCAGCTCACCATTATAGCCCTTAGCCTAGTACAGTGCCTGACACACTTGGGCGTGTAATTACTCAAATTAATGAAGACCTCGGCTGGAAGCAGCCATGGCTCCTGCGGGCACGAGAACTCTTGTATAAATACCTTTGGCCTTGGTACTCTTGCAGTAGGAAGGAACTAGATCCATAAAGGGCTTGTAGGAGTTGGGATGTGTGGCCCTTTGACTTATTTTCTAGGCTGCTTCCATCTTTTTTATTTTAAGATTTTATTTATTTTAGAGGAAGGGAGGGAGGAAGAGAGGGAGAGAAACAACAATGTGTGGTTGCCTCTCACATGCCCCCCACTGGGGACCTGATGTGGCCCACAACCCAGGCATGTGCCCTGACCAGTGACCCTTTGGTTTGCAAGCTGGCACTCAGTCCATTGAGCCACACCAGCCAGGGCTGCTTCCATCTTTTTTAGATGGGGTATTGTAGGGAGGAGATGACACTTTTGTCTATAGCTACAAGTAATTTTGCTCAAATCCAGTAGGGAGAAGCAAATGCCTATAATGCTAGCCCTGTTTACCATGGGTGTTGGGCACAAATGGACAATTCTTGGGCTCCAGAAAACATCATTCTCTTATCTGTTAGTTCAGGAAAAAGCCACTTGCCTGGAGACTTTCCCTGTGGCAGCGAACTAAAAGGACTCAAACATTTCTCAGTATCTGCTCTTTTCTGTGGCACTGACTTGAGAAACAAGTCTTTGGTGGGGAAGAGGACATGGAGCATAGGTTGTGAGGGTGCCTGGTTGGGGCAGAGACTGGATGTCTACCTTTCTAGGGTTCCCTGCCCTTCCATGCCAGCTGGGACTGAAGCCCTTTGCCTGTAGCTATTGAGCCAGTCTCTTACATGTCCCCACTTTCCTTCACTAGGAGTGAGGGCTCTACCAGGCTTTGGTCATGCTCTTTAGTGTATCCTTTAGTTCCAGTTTGTTGAAGGGACCTTAACACTGTTTCTGCTTTGGCTCACCTGAACCTCTCAGCAGCACTCCCTGGAAAAGTGTGAGGGCCGTCTCTGGCCAGGAATCCAGTGTCTGGAGGTTATGTGTACACAACCTATCCAGTGTTTTTGTTTCTTGTGGGAACGACAGCTCAGAGCTAGAGAGGTCCCAGATGTACCACAAGCAGGGCAATGTAGAGTTCTCACTGGCCGAGTAATAAGAAAAGCATGAGGCAAAGCAGTACAGGGCTGGGATTTAATAAGCTTGGTCTGGTCTTACCAGCCATCCCTAGGAGGGTGGGGTGGGGTTGGTGAAGGTGCAAAACTCTTGTGGTAGAACAGGAGTACTGAGAGATCTCTGGCCAGGAGGCAACGCATGGAACTGCTAGAAGCAGCCTTGTAAAAGCTTACCTGTGTCGTTTCACCGCCCCCGTTTAGCTGTAGGGCATTTCCACCAACTGACCTGACCTAGAGTCAGGCCTTCAATGTTTGCGTTGCCCAGGAAACAACTAAAATGGGCGTTGAAAGCAAAGGGCAATCTGGTCATTTAAATCAAGGGGAAACTTTAGGTGAGTCAGTTCTCTTTCCTTGTCAGTAAAAATGAAAATCTTAGGAGGATGTCTGGGAGATTCAACTCTGTACAAGTCTAAGAGAAATTTGTCTCCAGCCGAGCTCCACTTGAGGTTCTACAGCCCCAGAAAAGCCTCGCCTGCTTGAAACCAGCTTTGGGCCAGAATGGCGGTGTGAAGGGCGCACGAATGTTGGGACAGCAGGAGCCCCGAGCTGGTCTTTAGCACCTCTCGGAAACAGCCGAAAGGGCGGTCCTAGCATCAAAGAGAAGGGGGGGTTCGCGAGCGGAAACACTCCAGGGGCCCAAGGAGGGGCGGCTGGGCCAGCTTGGGGCCAGCCAGGCTAGGATCCCACGGAGGCGGGGCCAACCCCAGAAGGCTGCGCAGGCTGGGTGGGGCCGGACCAGCTGGGACCTGGCGACAAGAGCGCCCTGACCCTCTCCTGGCGCCAACCTCGGGTGTTCCAGAGGCTTCCGCTAGACCACAATTCTCAGGGGCTCGCCCCGGCAGCTTCCCTCCCTGGTTTAGCCTCACCTCCAGCCCGGCGGGCTGTGTCTGGGCCTCGGCGCACAGTACGCCGGGAACTGTAGTTTTCTCCGGGAGGACCTATGCCAGGAAGGAGCGCGGGGGGACTGCGTTTCCCACAGTGCAGTGGGGTGGCGAGGGAAGGCAGGGGGGAAGGGACAGTCGGTCGCAGACCGCGCTGGGTTGCCGCCGCCGCTGCCGCCATCGTGCCAGCCCCTCGGGTGAGTGTCGGGTGTAGAGCGCCAGGGCGGGGGCTGGGACGCAGGGGCTGCTCTCCCGGCCGCCTGGAGCCTCCGCTGCGAGTCCCTGGGCGGCCCCTCCCCTCCCCCCTCCCCCCGCCGGCGGCCCGAAGCCGCGCGGGGCCAGGGCCATGTGTCGCGCGCGGCTCCGCCTCCCGCCGGTCCTCTTGAGGCGGCGGCTGGGGGAAACAGAAAGACAGCCAGGCGTCTATCCAGGCCGTATCGTGCACATGGTGGGTGCATCGGACTGCGCTAGGATCGGCCTTTTTCTCTTATCCAGACCATTCGGATGGGGCTCTCCGGTCCCCGCCCCGTCTGGCCTAACCCAGCCTGCCCGAGTCCCGCAAGCTCTGCAGGCAGGCCAGTGGGGTCGACCCCAGCCTTACGTCCTGCTACCTGCCTGCGAAGGATCCGGGGGGCCCCCGGTTCACTCCGGAGTCAGCATTGGGTAAGAGCGCCCGCCTGCTTCAGCCCGGGCTTAGGGCTCTTACCCGGTTCCTGACCATAGCCTGGCTAGGATGTAGGTGAACGTTCCTGTGGTTGTCTGCCCGCTGGGAGTGAAGGAAGCCTGTACCCTCCTCTCCCAACTCTGTGGAACCCATGTGTAAGTTCTCTTGCGTGGAGGAGAGGAGGTTCCACATGGGACTTTACCCCCAACCAGCCTTGGAAGATCTGGCCTGACTTGATGAGGAAGCTCCAGGCTGAATGGCTCAGTCCCGGCCCTTCTGCCTCTCAGTGAGGAGCCAGGCCCCAGCTGTGGTGGGTTGGCCGGCCCTGTTAGTGGAGGAAGGAAACCAAGGAGGTGAGGTTGTATGTCTGAGCCCGCAACACATTGTTAGACCACCCCAGCACAGCCTAATCCTCACATTTGCCCCTCCCAGAATCACCGGTCTCCCTCCCACAGAGGAGGGTGATTCCATAAGAATGGTGGAGGTAAAGTGTGATTCAGTGGAGAGGTATCCACTGAAGTAGCATCCAGGCCTGAGATCCATGAATCCAGTGCCAAACAAGAGGCTGGGCTGGGAACAACATTTGGGCTATAGGATTCTGATTCAGACTCTGGGGCCCTCTGAAGCCCAGGTAGCAGAATTAGAGCTGAAAGCTGCAGAAAGTCAGGCTTCCCTCACTTGCTTGTTCAGTTCCCTACAGTTGGAATAGTCTGTGACAGGTAGTAAGTTGATTGGGCCTTGGGAAAGTACCTTTATAATGACTCCAGCGACCCTATTGAATTTTGGGAGAAATGGCGTATCTAGCCATAGAGTAGTCATCTGACAGGTTTTCTAAAGGCACATTTGATTGAGTGATGATATAAAGGACCAGGCCAGAGAATACCATGAGATTTTTGGAAGAGACAGCTTGTCAAGCCTTGATTCCTCTGACCCAGTATGGCTTCTGAGCCACAGCTCTTGCAGGGAGTATAAAAGCAGCTAAGTTTCTGCAGACCTGGCCTCAGTAGCAAGCAAGTCTCTTAAAAGAGTTGAGTTAGGCCCATGGTGCAGAAAGCCTTCACCTCTGGATTACCACCCACTCTCCCTCTGCTCGTATATCTCCCCAGGTAATTTTTACTGATCATTGGGGTTTTTTAAAATATATAATCTTTATTATATACATTTCCTATTACCATTTAATCTCCTTATACCCCCTCCCCCCAGCAATCACCACCCTGATCGTTGGGTTTTAGCCTTGGGAGTTTTCCTGCAGTTGAATTGCTCTGCCTAGTCATTCTCCCTGGTTAGGGAGGGTAGGTAAGAGTTAGCATTCTCTGAACTCAGCCCTCCTAGTCTGCATCCCAGCACACGAGCACATGGAAGTCAGATTTATTCAGCAGGCTCAGTAGAGGCCTGATTCCATGGAGATAGGCACCAAGGAGTAACTCCTCCCAGGACACATACAGGATCAGTGTGGTAGAATCTGTTAACACTAGAACCAGTTTCATGACCCTCTCTGGATCACCTGGATTAGTTCTTTCTAGGACACAGATTTCAGGTGAGCTAGGCTTAAGGCTGTGGATTAGTTTTGCACATTCCAAGGCCCTGGGTGGCTTGATCACAAGGGTTTTCTGCAAGGTCAAAAAGATACTGTTCCTTCTCCAAGGTTACATAGGAATAGGAGAAATTCCATTCCCTCCCTCTTCATTCCAGTCTTGTAACTTCTGTGTCTGGAGTCAGCAAGGCATTGCTAGGCATCTGGATCCCCCCAGAAATCCTTGATCTTTCTGGAATTTGGCAAGCCATATGGGTCTCAGAGATAAGAGAAGAACCATGAGGTTCTCCAGAATCATTCTACACCTTCTATTCTTGTCAGGCTGACTTGGAAAGTGGGGTCTGGCACAGGGCAGTTGGGATGTGGCTACATGAGCATGGGGGCAGGGTGTGGGGATGTCTGGGTTTTCAACCAGCTCAAAACTAGGATCCTCAGTGACATGGAGCCGGCCTCTCCGCTCTGAGCCATGTCTCACTTTATTCTGTTGTCTTTATAGTTGGTGGGTTGGGGTGGGATGAATGATTTAAGAGATGGAGAATTCTCAAATCTTAGAACCAGAAGGCACCTTATATCAAAAAACTCTAGGATTCCCTACTGAGGCATTAGTGTATTCCTTGAAATGATTTTTTTCTCCTTTCTCACCAATGGTCAGTTTTATTCAGCATCCATTCTTTGGGCCCTTTCTTTGTGTCAGGCTCTAGGCTGAGGCTGGAGGTAGAAAAATGAATCCTGTCCAGTCCTGGTGCTGGGGAAAGGAGGTCACAGTAGTAGGGGAGACGGGTAAAGTTGCCACTATGTGCGGATTGCTAAGTGGAAAGGGCCTATGGCGGCTCTTGGCTCTGCACAGAAGAGGGGACTCTGAATGATTAGAGCACCGGAGAGGAGAAGCTGTGGATGAGCCTACTCTCCTCTTCAGTACCCAGAGCAAGGTGTACCTCCAGATGGTGAGCCCAGGAAAGTCTGGGGTCCCTTGAGCGAGGCTGTCATTACCTTAAATTGCTATGGCTGTCGAATCTACCTGCTGCCTTCTGTAGCCTGCTCTTTCCCCATCCTTCAGAGGCCTCTGCTGGGTGTTCTCCCAGTGCCTGGGAATCTCACCAGCATTTTGTGGTCTATGGCCTTCCTATGATTCCCTGCCTAGAGACTGAGTTTGTGGCTTCTGCTCCTTTAACTGAGACCTGCTCAGGTCACTTTTATTGTTTTTTTAATCAAGATTTCCTCTGTCTTTTGGTAGTTTGACCCTTTGGTGTTTAGTTGTAAATCTCTTTGACTTTACCCTATTGGAGTTCTTTGAGCTTTTCTGATGTGTAGATCAATAAATTTGAGGAGATTTTGGCTATTGCCCTAATTATTCTTTCTATCTCATTCTCTCAATCCTCTCCATCTGGGACTCCCTACATGTGTGTGCTGGTATTCTGATGGTGTCCTAGAGGTCTCTAGGACTGTTCATTTTTCTTTTTTTTAATTACATTTTACTGATTATGCTATTACTAAAGAGCCTCTCACACACACCCCCAACTGGGGTGGGGGCCTGGCCCGCAACCCAGACGTGTGTCCTGACCGGGAATCAAACCAACGACCTTTCAGTTCGCAGGCCGACATTCAAGTTCACTGAGCCACACCAGCCAGGGCCCTCTCAGGTCACTTTTATTCAAGTGCCCAGTGCTCCTGGAGGGGTACCTATCAGGATATCTTCCCAGAGTGAAACACAGAGCCACCCTCCCCAAGATGAAAGAACATAGTCCTTTTGGAGAGAGAGGGGTGCATCTGAAAAGTTTTCCACAGGACGGACATTGAACTGAAAGGTGGGCAAAATTTCTATGGGCTGGGGTTTAGCTGAACCTCCTCATGGGCTTTTTTTTCCTTGTTAATTTTTTTCTGGTGGGCCATTGCGGATGTTTGTGTGTTTCACATTGATTTTGTGTTGGCTACCCCTTCCCTAGCGTTGAGATTCTGTGATTCTCTTGCTTTGACCGTTGTGGCAGGAACTCTTGACTCCCTCCCTGAGGGAAGCGGGTAGCATGTCCAGGCCTGTGTGATACTCTGGTCAGCACCCTGACGTCTTCCCTTTTCTCACCCTATCAGCTGGAATGTGTCTTCCTGGAAAGAACCCTTTGTTCAGGTCTGGCTGTGACTAGGGAAGTGTCTTAGTGGCCAGGGAAGAGGAACACAAGAGGCCTACGGGTGTCCCTGCCCACTGGCCCCAGGGCTCCCATCACTGGCTGTTGGAGAACTTGCTGTGACTGCCCTGGGCCTTACTCCTTATTTGTTGCTGGTACCTGCTCTGTACCAACTCCCTAAGCTCAGGCTGGAGAGGGGCCTGCCTGGAGAGAACCCGTCTCAGGAGAGGGATGTTTCTAAGGTGCCTGAGAATTGAGGGCTGTTTGCCTCGGTAAATGGGGAATTCTGGAATGTTTCTTCCTTAAAGCCTCAGATAGGCCATCAGAGCCACTGGGCAGAAACTGCTTTCCCCCAGAAGTGTGTGTAGAGACATCAGTTCCACTTGCAGAGGCAGATTCAAGCTCAAGAGAATCCAAGTTCTGTTTTCCCTATGGTATAAAACTGCTTTGACCAGCTAAGCGTGTACTCGGGGGCTTTGTGTCCTGAGGGTTGTGGAGCTTGCTTCTTTCAGAGAAGAAAAGGTCTGAGCTCCGTCCTTCACCACCTCATTTTGCCACTTATATGCTTCTTGCTTTTGACGTTGGCTCTCAGCTGTTCCAGTCCAAGCCAATTTTGTGGATATTTTAATGCTGACTATGCCAGTGGCCTTGTGTAGCCTTGAATTTTTTCTTAACGTCTTGGTTTCCTCACCCACAAAGTGATAATAATCATACCTGCTCTACAGGGTTGTGGCACTCAGACAGTCCCACACGACTGGCCCTGGCTGGTGTGCTCATTGGGTTGAGCGTCAGCCTGCAAACTGAAAGGTCGTCAGTTCTATTCCCAGTCAGGGCACATGCCTGGGTTGTGGCCCAGGTCCCTGGTTGGGAGCGTACGAGAGGCAGCCAAAGGTTGTTTCTCTCCTTCTCCCTCCCTTCCCTTCTCTCTAAAACATAAATAAAATCTTTAAGAAAAAGGAAAGAAAGGAACACAACTGTGGCTAACAGGAGGCATCCCCTCTACCGCTCCGGAAACTCCACATCCATCCTTTATTACCCTGCCCATCTCAGTCATAGAGTGTCACAGTGGTACTGGCTAGGCATGGTGGTAGCAGCAGAGGATGGGGATGGTCACTTAAGGGCTTCAGACCACATTGGGGGAGCCAAGTCTGTGTGTACCTAACCAGCAAATGCATAGATGGGAGCTGGCTGGGTTGGGCTCCAGAGATCTCTGAGCCACCTGGGAAAGGGAGGCTACTCAGGGACTGAGTACAGAGCAGAGACCAGAATGTAGGTCTCAGAACTTAGCTTCTACGCCAGCCAGAGCAGCCCCAAGGAGCCCTCCCTAGGCCATCAGGGTACTGGAGGCACCTCAGCCTCAGGGGTCTGCCCCAGAAAGGGTTCTGTCCTGGCCAGCCGTTCAGGCATCAGTCCTGGGCTGATTTCTTCTCTCCAGACTTCAGGCAGAGGAGTGGTGATAAGACAGTTGCTCGTCCTAGGTCAAGGCTTCTTCCTACCTCTCTATCTAGTGTTCACCTAGGACCTGACAATGACTCCTTACAGCTGAGTCCTGCTTTATACCCTTGCTTGATTACCCCTAACGTCCCCACAATTACTGATGAGACACCACGAAGGAGAAGAGGGGGAACAAGGTAGAGACCAGGCCTTTGCATGTGGGGTTGTATACCTGCTGTTCAGCCACAGCTGTCTTTCAGGTGACTGACCAGGACCTTGGGCGGGAAAAGAGGGGTTTGGTGCCAAGCCCCACTTGCTGCATGCCTCAGACAGACAGACAGCTGGGTGGACAACAGAGGGTTGTTTCCTGACAACTTGGACAGAAGACATAGGTGGAAGGGAAGTGGGTCACTTAGCCACTTAAATTGAACAGGGTTGGTTTGCCCAGAACTACTGGTCCTCCAGAGGTCAGGCCTCAGCCCTGCACATTCGTGGACTTACTCAGACAGTTGAGAGCCGAGCCAGGCACCTTGGGAGCCAGGATGCCCTGGTCAGAGACAGGCCATAAACTGGGTTGGGCAAAAGTAGGTTTACAGTTGTGAGTATATGAACAGTTTATTTTTGTATTATTTTCCATACGAACAACTGGAAATCTACTTTCGCCCCACCCGGTATGTAAATGTGACAATCTCATGCTGTGACAAATTCTAAGAAAATACATGATGCCCTGGCCGGATGTCTCGGTTGGTGTGTCATCTTGTACACCAAAAGGTTGCAAGTTTGACCCCAGTTGGAGTGTACAGGAGGCCACCAACTGGTGTTTCTCTCTCCCCCCTTGTCTTCCCTTTTTTCCCTCCCTCCCCCCCTCTCCCTCTAAAACTAACAAGCATAGCCTTCGTGAAGGTTTTAAAAGAAAGAGAAAATAATGTATAATGGTGAAATGAGTACTTGGGCAGCTGTTTTAGACTGGGTGGTCAGGGAAGGTATCTATGAAGAGGTGGCATTTGAGCTGACACATAGGTGACAGGGAGCCAAGCACATGAAGACTTAGGGAGAAGAGTGGGCAGGTAGAAAGATTGATGCAGAGCGCTAGGGTGAGAACAGGCCTTAGCATGGTCCGGGAAGAAGAAAAAGCAGAGTGTCTGTAGAGGAAGGGGTCGGGGGAGGTGGTGGCAGGAGACAAGGCTGGACAGCCCGAAGGGCAGGTCCCTCAGGCCTCGAAGTCAGGGTAAGTGGTTCAGACTTTGTTGGTGGGGAATGGGAAGGAAAGTCCCTGGAGGGTCACAGGACAGGATGGATACACAGCACCCTCACCGGGAAGTCAGAGGGGCAGTGTGTTTCTAAAGAACAGGCACCCTGCAGTATCTTCTGTTTGGTGGCAGTACATTGTGTTTCCCTTCTTTCCCTGGAATACATGCCTGGGCCCTGGGCCCTGGAGGTTTAAGCCAAGGCTGGCTGTCAGTGCCACCTGTCGGAGCAGTTCTTCCCCGCCCGTACACTTCAGGGCTGTTTGGGGCATGGCAGAAAGTAGATACAAGGCTAATGGCCACCATTGGTCTCAATTTCAAGGACCCCACTATGAGCTCGGCACATCTGCTGACAACCCGGTGGCCTCAGTAATGGATCCCTAAACATGTCATCATCTTTCTCTGTATCAGTCTGGAGGTAGTGACGTCCTATTCCCTCTCACTCTCCTGCCCCAGTCCCTGCCCAGGTTCAGCTAGCCAGGATCTCTTGGCTTTGCTGAGATAGTAGAACAGAGTTGTGACTTTGGAGGTTGAGGGGAAAGGTGAGATCTTCTCCCGTGAAAACGCCTGTTGTTGAGTGTGGAGACGTGCCTGGTGTCTTTCTTTGGAGGCAGGAGTCCTGGTTCAGGCCTGTGCTGCCTTGTCTGAGAAAGCCAAGGAGCCAAGAGAACAGATCCCCAGCTCTTTGTGCTGTTCCATGTGCTTTTCTTTCTCTCTTTTTTGTTTCTCTTCATTTTTATCTTCAGACCAGTTGTTGCTGGGAGTCTTGGCTGTGGAGTCCACTGGTTCCATCCAGTTCTACCATCTATTAGCTTAGTGGCCTTGAGTGAGTTAAAAGTCAGCCAGCGTCGCTGAGCCTCATTTTGCGGGGTGTCAGGGACAAGTGCATGTAAAGCCCTTCACACATTTTTATACCTAATATGCATTAGTAAATGAGACGTTATCAGCTGGACACTGCTATTTCAAGTTTTGTCACTGGAAACACCCTGAATTTCAGGATAAAAACAAAGCTTTTCTGTTGCCAAAACGCATATCCTGGGCCAGCAGTTTTGTTTTTTGTTTTTTAATTAGAGAGAGGGGAAGAGAAGGAGAAAGAGAGGGAGAGAAACATCAACGTGTGGTTGCCCCTCGAGCAACCTGTACTGGGACCTGGCCTGCAACCCAGGCATGTGCCCTGACTGGGAGTCAAACTGGCAACCTTTTGGTTTACAGCCCACGCTCAGTCCACTGAGCCACAGCAGCTAGGGCCTGGGCCAGCGGTTTTAACTTGGGGTCTATGATTGAACCTCAGGGAGTGTAAACAACCTGAAATTGTTCACAAGGCTGGGGCATCCTGCCACTGTGCAAATTTATTGGGAGAGGACCCCCATTTTTGAGACATTCATACAGGGTCTTTGAACCCACAGAAACCTAAGGGTCAGTGAAGGCTGATGCTCAGTGGCTAAAGGCCATCAGGGTCATTTTGGCTCCTCGAGGAGCCTGACTTCAGTCAGCCTGTGGACTGCTGGGGTGAAGCAGGAAAAGATGTGGTCAGTGGCCCTCTTGGAAGAGCTTATAGGAGGAGCCATCATGCAGGTCAGTCCCCAATTTGCTGGGAGGCCACCTCTGTGCCTTGGCGTTTTGTTTCTTTCCAGGCTGTTCTTTCTGCAGTAACTGTATTAGAAAGTTAAGGCCCAGCCTGGCCCAGATCCCTCCCTTGTGTTGCATGGGGATTAGAGGGGGGCTCTGCACCCTGCTTCTCTTTCTGGACCTAGGAACGTTGCCTCCCAGCCATGAGTTGGAAGCTTTGTGGGAGGTTCAGAATCAGAACCTGTAAGTCCTGTAGTTTGCAGGGCTGTGCTGTGTGCCAGGAGACCGGTGGTGGGGGGCGGTGGGAGGTGGGCACGGACACCACATGGGAACCCTGGAAGGCCCCGAGTTAGGTGTTCAGGTGGAGGGGTGGGCCACCTGGGTGTGTTGATATGCATTTGCACATGGGGTTGGAGGTCAACATTTGAGTCTGGGAGGGAGTCTGTCCCTAAATATGTCGGGGTTTGAACAGTGACTTGAAGGAAGAGCAGGGACTGATCAGGCAGTTGAGGGGAGGGAGGACAACCCGGTGTGCAAGCACGTGGTTAGTTCTGGTGTGGAGCTGGACTGAGGTAGGGGAGAATGGCTGGAGAGGCAAGGACAAGTGTGTTGGCCACCTGTGGGGTTTGGCCTTTAACCCAAAGGCAAAGGTGGTGCTGTGGGGGCGGACATGGCCAGCTTTGTAGTTTAGAGCTCAGGGATGCAAAGGTAGCAGAAAAAAAGCACGGGCCTGGGCCAGAGGACCCAGTGGCAGCACTGATCTACGGGATGAACTTGGAACAAGACCGCCCACATTGCTGAACCTGTTTTCCCACCTGTTAAGCAGGGTGACAGTGGAATCTGACCATATGGCTGTTATGATCATTACATGGGAATAAATCAAGGTCAAGCAGACTTTAAATGACATTGATACTGGCTTTGGGATCCTTCCTTGGCTTTTTTAAAGCAAAGTTCTCAATTCACATAGTTGTTTTTTTGTGTTTTGTTTTGTTTTTTAAATAAAGATTTTATTTATTTATTTTTAGAGAGGGAGAAAGAGAGGGAAAGAAACATTGACTGGTTGCCTCCTACATGCCCCGAACTGGGGACCGGCCTGCAGCCTGGGCATGCGCCCTGACTGAGAACCGAATCAGCGACCTTTTTGTTTGCAGAGCGACGCTCGGTCCACTGAGCCACACCAGCCAGGGCAGTCCACGTAGTTTTGAGGGTTCCCTCTCATACTCTCTGGGAGACCCTGAGCTCCCGAGTTCCTTTGGAAAGTTCACCCTGTCATGCCCTGCCCCACCAGACCAAAGGGTTCTTCTGTCCTTTTGTTCCTTCGCCCTCTTCACTCCACCACTACTTCTGCCAAGTAGTTTTTGTATTAGCAAGTTATCGCATTATTTAGAACAATATTGAGAAAAGAAAAACACCCACACACTTCCTCTGCCTCAGCAAACCGCCACAAGTCGGCCCTTGTCTTTGGATCAGCTTCTAACCTGAGTCCCTCTTACTGTCCTTCTCTGGCTTCCCGGTTTCCTGCCCTTATCTCTTTTCCTTTTCCCAGATAATTGCTTGTGCTGTTCCTTCTGATTAGCACACT
The DNA here is from genome assembly GCA_007922815.1 of Macrotus californicus. Taxonomy (NCBI): domain Eukaryota; kingdom Metazoa; phylum Chordata; class Mammalia; order Chiroptera; family Phyllostomidae; genus Macrotus; species Macrotus californicus. The sequence continues at coordinate 160,118 of VMDR010000207.1, read as the reverse complement.
CTTTCTCCAAGACCTTCTCTGAGGGCTGCCCAGCCTTACTGAGGGCAGAAAGAGAGATGGCCATCATCCATTCCTTCAGCTCTCCCCCTGCCCCAGAACTCTCAGGGGCTGGGCGCAAGGCATCTTGCGGGTAAGATGCGGTGGGGTTGGGCCACAGTGAGTGAGCTAAGCATGGTGAACACCGGGGTGGAAGGGGCAGAGATATGTGGGGCTGTGCCCTGCCTCAACTAATCCAAGTCTGTGTGTGGGTATCCCTTGGAAATGCGACCAAGACAATGCAGCTGAAACCAGCTGTTGGTCCCTATGCCTTTCCCATTTGTTGATTTGTTTCTTGGCAGAGTGTGAACTGGGACATACCTTGTGTTCCTGTGTAACAGGCGTGGCCCGGTCCACGGTCTCTCCTCTGCTTATTTTAGACTTTCCTGGACATTTCTTAGTCATCCCCACTGAGCTGCTATTTTTAGTGCCACCACCTCCTAAGGGACCTAAAATAAAGCCGGCTAAGCTTCCTGGCCCCTCATTGGCTGGAGTTACTGGTCACAGGGTAGAAGATTGGCTGGATTGGGGATGGGCTACTGTCCCTCCCCACTGGCTTCCTTTGGCCTTGGGTGAGGTCATGGGGACTAGAGTGAACTAGCTAGCACTTACCATATTGAGCTGAAGGCTTGACCAGGTTCCCTGAGAGAGGCTTCGCAACCACCTCCGTTTTATGGAGGAGGCTGAGGCCCTAAGAACGGCAGTGACTTGCACCACCTCTACCACTGTTACCCGTTGCCTGCCAGGGTCGAACCCGCCTCCTTGCGGCTCTGTCTCAGAGTCCTAGAGTCGGGGGAGAGGGGCCGGGTCCCTCTAAAGGCAGACGACAACGGGACAGCACATGGGTCTGTTGTTGTAGATCCTGCAGTGAGATGTGCACTTCCCTCCCTGGGAGGGGCCTAGCAAAACCAGAGAGATTCCCTTCTCTAGCAGCCTTGTTTGGGGCTGTGGTGTCTGCAGTGGGGGTGGGGCTTCCCCTTCCCCTCAGACATTGGAGAGGGGCGGCCCCTCCCAGCAGAAGCAGCCCCAAGGGATGGGGCATGTGAAGAGATGAAATGTTTCCCCCTCGTAGCCCCTCCCCACATCTTTCATCTATTATTTTGTGATCCCTCGAACTTGTCCCTGTCTCTGAAGAAGGTAGGGGCACCCCTGTCAATGAAGAAATGCTCCAGAAAGGGCCAGGTATTACTGGCCTCAAACATGTAAACTGCCCCCTTAAAACTATGGGGAGGGGGTGTCAGTTACTGTTTTTGTAGCAAATGGGGCCTTGAGGAGCCATCTCCTCTACTTTCACTGGGTCTTCCTCTACCTGCCCAGAGAGTACTGTCGAGGCACTGAGGGCTGAGTCCCAGCAGGACAAGGACAGAGCCTGAGGGCTGCAGTACAAGGGGGACCAAAAAAACCCCAGAATTTATTAATAAAAAATTGTGTATGTAGTCTTACATGTTTAAATTTCAGTCACCTTCAAAGTACTGTCCATTTGATGCAATACACCTATTGAACCATTTTTTCCACTGCTCACAACAGTTTTTGAACTCATTGATTTTGATGCCTTCTGCTGTTTTTCGTTTCCCTTTGAGGACTTTTTCCACCTGGGGACACCAAAAATATGTTGCTCAGGGTGAGATTGGGTGAATGGGGGGGTGGGGCACAGGCTCATGCCAGTTTTGGTCAAAAACTGCTGGATACTCACCACGGTGTGGGCAGGCGCGTTCATAAATCACCCGTCATGAAATAGGCGAATGCAATGAAAGAGTCTTCAAAAAATTTACTGAAGCCAAACGCAGCCTCTCACAACAAAGCCAGCTGGCACACTGACAACAGATGGGTTCCTACAACACTAACCTAGCTGGGGAAGCCTGTACTACAAGGGGCCTGCCTCCAGAAGATAATTCCGGGTTTTTTGGGGGTCCCCCCATCATAGGAGACACTTTACACATAGACACCAGTAACTACTGGCCTGCGGGGTGGGAAGAATAGCAACGACTCTTGCCTTGCAGATCATTGAGGAGATTGGATGAAAAGCTACGGGGAGAGTGCTTAGCTCCTCCTTAAAGGTCCACCCCATTATTGGGCATTGAGAGACCTGCTCTGACCTTCCTTTGTCCTGGGTCCCCCTTCAGTACTCATCATGTGTGCTCCATGACCCTGGCACCTCTCTCTGTCTCATCATCCAGAGCTCCTCAAAGGAGGGGTGGAGTCTGGTCCACCTCTGGGCTTCCTGCACTGGTCTGTGTTGGGAGAGGTCTCCTACCAGTTGTCCGGGGTCTCTCCATGTTCCCTATGTGAACAGACCTCAGCAAAGGACTTCCTGCTCCAGGAGACCACAGAGGGGTGGGGGTCAGTGAAGAGACAGCGGGTGGCTACCTCCTCCCGCAGTGCCAACGCTTCGCTTCCCTGTCTCTCTGGTCTTGCAGGTCTCAACGAGGCTCCAGAATGGGAGACAAGCCAATTTGGGAGCAGATTGGATCCAGCTTCATCCAACATTACTACCAGTTATTTGATAACGACAGAACCCAATTAGGCGCAATTTATGTAAGTCTCCAGCTCTGGGACCAGAATGGGACTCCAGGGGATTAGTTCGGTGTTGGTCCACTTCATCCAGTTCACAAGTTCTGGCAGGCCTCACTGAATTTGGTTGCATCCTTCTGTCTGAGCTGTCCAGGAGACAGGGGGCCTGAGATCTGGCCCAGCTAGCTGGTTTACACATTTCCTTCTGTCATGTTCCACAAGCATAGGGATTCCGGTACCCTGGGCAGGGTGTTCTCAGCTGGCCATCCATGGTTCTGGACGTGCCAGTGTTCTAGATTGGGAAAGCAGCCAGAAGCTAGGGCTCATGGTGCCCTCTGGAGGCAGCTCACGTGCATCATCAGTGCAAAGCTGCACTTTCCTGGAGGCCCCAGGTTCTGTTTCCTTTGGGGGCCAAAGGCCCCTTAATGCTCATGGGAAACAAATGGGGTTAGCCCAGAGAGGCTAGTATGCCTTTGAGGAAACCCTCTGTGCAGGCAGAGGGCCTGATCAGCACAAGTGTTATTTGATTGTCACTGTCATAGATCGAGAATTTTGTTTTGTTTTTGTTTCTTTTGGTTCGCAGGCCGATGCTCAGTCCACTGAGCCACACCAGCCAGGGCTTGTTTTTGTTTCTTGTATGTACCCTGACCAGGGATTGAACCCGCAACCCTGGCGTATCTAGACAATGCTCTAACCAGCAGAGGTATCCAGCCAGGGCAGATCGAGAATTTTTAAAACTTGAACTGACTTGACTCTGGAATCCTGGCACTTTTGCCTTGTTGCTGCTGCTGCCCTTTTTTTTTTTTTTTTTTTTTAAGATTTAATGTTTAGAGGGGAAGGGAAGGAGAGAGGGAGAGAAACACTGATTTGTTGCCTCTTACATGCCCTCAACCAGGAACCTGGCCCTCAACCTAGGCATGTGCCCTGCCAGGAATGAACTGGCTACCCTTTGGTTTGCATGCCGGCGCCCAGTTCACTGAGCCACACCAGTCAGGGCACCTTTTTGCTTTTTTTTTTAAGATTTTATTTATTTTCAGAAAGGGAAAGGGAGGGAGAAAGAGAAGGAGAGAAACATCAGTGTGTGGTTGCCCCTTGTGTGCCCCTCACTGGGGACCTGGCCCACAACACAAGCATGTGCCATAACTGGAAATTGAACCAGTGACCCTTTGGTTCACAGGCCGGCACTCAATCCAGTGAGCCACACCAGCCAGAGCCTTGTTGCTCCTTAACATCAATTAAAGCAGGCCTAACCCAGAAAAGAGAGTTAGCAAAGTTCTAAAAGAATACTTTGTGTATGTCATTTTATATAATCCTCAGCTCATGTTCTTTTTGAATATCAGGAAACTGAGACTCAGAAAAATAAGTAACTTGCCTAATGTCATAGTTGGTGAGTAGCAGAGGTACTTTTGAGGTGTGCCCCTGGAGGCTATGGCAGGGAAGATCTGGGGTTGCCTTGGGAGGCCTTGTCAGCTTCCATCTCTCCCTGACCCCATGGGAGCCCCCCATGAAAAGGGCCTCAGTGGGACTCAGCCTAGGCTGGATAGATAGTGATGAACATAGGCTGTTCCCGTTATTTCTGATGACTGCTCTGGGACTGGTGGCGATTGACCACACAGCTGGATGACTTTGGCTGAGCCTTGGCCACATATGGGCTCAGGCATATCAGAGGTCATATGACTTTTTTTTCTTGAAGAAATTTATTTTCTAACAGTTCTGGAGGCTACAATTCTGAGATCGAGGTGTCAGCAGGGTTGGTTTCTTCTTAGGTGTCTCTTCTTGGCTCTTAAATGGCTGTCACCATCCTCATTTGCCCTTCTTATGGAGACGCCCGTCCTGTTGGACTAGGGGCCAGCCTAATGCCCACACTTGACTCTGATCGCTGCTTTTAAAGGCCGTGTCTCCAGACACCATCACATCTGGAAGTACTGGAGGGCCAGGACTTTATGAATTTGGGAGAACACAGCCCATAACAGTGTTTCAGTGTTATTTACTTGAGCCCCTCCCCGCATCATACGACTTCTTTTTTTTTTTTTTTTAAGATTTTATTTATTTGTTTTTAGGGAGAGGGGGAGGGAGGGAAAAAGAAGAGGAGAAACATTAACGTGAGAAACATCCATCAGTTGCCTCTCTCACGCCCCCAGCTGGGGACCTGGCCCACAATCCAGGTATGTGCCCCGAATGGGGATCGAACCAGCAACCTTTTGATTCAGTTCACAGGCTGGCACTCAATCCACTGGCCATACCAGCTGGGGCTGTATGTCTTCTTGAATAAAAGCTGGGAAATGGCCCTGGCTGGTGTGGCTCAGTGGATTGAGCCCTGGTCTGCGAGTCAAGTGGTCTTCGGTTTGATTCCCAATCAGGGCACATGCCTGGATTGTGGGCCAGGCCCCCAGTAAGGGGTGCACAAGAGGCAACCACACCTTGATGTTTCTCTCCCTCTCTTTCTCCTTCCCTTCCCCTCTCTAAAAATAAATAAATAAAATATTTTTTTTAAAAAGGCTGGGAAATGGACTTACTTAATAAGTTTATATTATGTTAATCTTTCAGAGCCTGAGATCTCGGACGATGGGGTATAATTAAAGAAATTGTTGATACTGTAAAGTTTGGGAGCTATCCCCAGTTCCCTCCTTTACAGACAGGGAAATCGAGGCATGAACTCATTTCCCCAAGAAAGATTCTTTTTAGGGGTCTTTTCAGGACCTCAGAGAGACTTCTGGTGTCCTGAGGCTCTGACCCCAAGTTTCCTGGTTTTCAGATTGACGCGTCATGCCTTACGTGGGAAGGACAGCAATTCCAGGGGAAAGCTGCCATTGTGGAGAAGTTGTCTGTAAGTAAGGGCCAGGGCGGGGCTGCAGGCATCTCCTTCCCTGCTGGCTGCAGTCCACCACCCCCTCTTTCTCTTGCAGAGCCTTCCGTTCCAGAAAATCCAGCACAGCATCACGGCGCAGGACCATCAGCCCACGCCAGATAGCTGCATCATCAGCATGGTTGTGGGCCAGCTTAAGGTAACAGTGCTGCTAGGGAGAAGTGGGCAGGTAGAGGGCAGCCCTGTGCCCCTGCCTTCCTGTGATGTGACCTGCTTAGCAAGGGATACCCAAAATGACTATCTGGAGTTGTGTAGTTCAATATAATAGCAACCAGCTACATGTGGTAATTTTTAATTACATTAATAAAAATGAAATAAAATGTAGTTCCTCAGTTATACTAGCCTTATTTCTTTCAAGTGCTCAGTCACTTGTGGCTGCCTATTGGACAGCACAGACATAGAACATTTCTGTCACTGAGGAAAGTTGTAGCGGAGAGCACTAGTTTAGAGCCTTTTTGGAAAAGGGACAAAAGGTATAGGAGCAAGATGAGACTGTGGTGCCAAGCGACTGGACCGTGATAACTACCTCAAGGTGTAGGTGAGCCTTCTGTGGCATTGACCCTGAACATGCCGGTCGCCTGGAGCCCATGCTGCCACTCCCTGAGCTTGCTCCCTGAATTTGGAGCAAAGCAAATTCCCACACACAAGTGTGTGCTTCTCTCCACACATTTTTCCTTTCCCCTTCTCAAGACCTGTCATCTTCAAAGGCTTCCTATGACCCCTCAGCACCTCCGCCCCGCCCCTTCCCCATGAATTCTCCCACGAACTCCTACCTGTTGTGCTTTGGCACACTGAAGCCAAATTTTTGGTTTCCAGAAAGCCTCTCCTCCCTAAAGAAGAACAATTGGCTGCTCCATGACAAGGTCCCAGCCTCTTGGGATGTATCCTGGTAGGGCTCAGACTAGCAGGCCTTTTCCCTAGGCCAGGCAGGCCTCCCTTAGTCTAATACAAGGGTTGAGGGAGCCCTCAAGGCTGTGCAGCGGACTCAGGGGGACCTTACTTCTGGCCTGGACTTCCCTGTCAGTTTCTCCTGCCTGTGCAGATGCCTGGCTCGGAGTCTATACTCACATAGGCCCTTGGGAGTGAGGAGGTCTCTCCACGGGGCTCAGTGTGCCCTTTCCCACATGGCTTCAGGTTCCTCTCTTTCTGTCCCAACTCTGAGTCCTCAAAAGACTCAAGATTTGCCTCCTCGCTGATAATAATTCCCAGAAAAACCAGTGTTAATGAGAGACAGCTCCTACCCAGTCCTGGTCTGCAGTTTGGCTGGAGGTCTCTTGCTCTTCTGTTTTCAGTAGATCACCTGATGACAGGGCTTGTGGGTTCCCCCTACAGAGCTGTGATGATAGTGTGAACAGGGTTTTGAGCCATTTCTCACATGTTTGGCCACAGTCGGCATTTAGCAATTGCTTCTCTTTATCGGATTAACTGGCATAGTCACACACGAGGAGTGTTTAGTTTTTGCCCTGGCCGGGTGGCTCAGTTACTTGAAGCATTGTCCCATATACCAAAAGGTTGTGGGTTTGATTCTTTGTCAGGGGAAGGTTACTACTGTGGAGCAACCTAGGTTGCGGGTTCAATCCCCATCAGGGTTTATAGGGGAGGCAACCAATCAACGTTTCTCACATCGATGTTTCTCCCTCTCTAAAATCAATTTTTAAAAAAACATATCTACGGATAAGGATTAAAAGAGTGTTTAGTTTTTGGGTACTGGAAGTTACAAGATGAGCATGCAAAACTCTTTCAAATTGGTCACCTGTGCCCAGAGGCATGGGCTTAGCGGCTGGTGCATGCTCTGCTCTTTAGCCATATCTAACTGGTGAATTGTTCTGCAGTTTTAAGTGCCTATAGCAGCGTGAGCTGCTGTCTGTAGGCCCCTGTGTGCCCATGTAGTGTTTTCATACATTAAATCAATTCACATTTACAAGTACCCCTTGTCTCTACTGGGATTTGAGTCCAAGACAATAGAGCCTGATCCAAAGTCAGCATTCCTCGCCCCATTACCCTAACCACTGAACTCCCTTCCTATTCCCTGGCCCCCTTAACTGAATCGTGTTTCTCTCCTTACAGGCTGATGAAGACCCCATCATGGGGTTCCACCAGATGTTCCTATTAAAGAACATCAACGATGCTTGGGTTTGCACCAATGACATGTTCAGGCTTGCCCTACACAACTTCGGCTGAACTCCTCACAGCCAGGCACTCGTGCTGTTTCCGCCTCCCTCTCCTCCCGATACTATTCACACTCCTCCAGACGCTCCAAATATCATACACAAATGAGCAGGGCCACGGTGGGAGCGGGCGCAGTGCGCTGCTGCTACCTAGGTTTTGTGCATGATGTTTGGACACTAGACTAGTTACATCTGACAGGAGAAGTTTGTGTTGTACCAGCGCATGCCTTGGAAAGACTTAAGTAATGCAAAAGGTTGTCTTTTTTTTTTTTTTAATCTACTGACAAGTTGCTCTAGTAACCCAAAGAAGTGAAGGAGAAAGCAGCTGCCTCACCGCCCAGATAATTGATTTGTTCAGATGTTTCAATGCCTCATGATACAATAAAACCACAAAAGTTTTCTTAACAGTTTAAATTGTTTTAATTAGTTTAATAGTTGGCTGGGCATCAATAACTACCTTGCCCTATTGGCTCTCTCATGTCTCACACTTCCACCCCTACCCCAACTCAGCAATGCCCACTGCGAGGAGGGGACCGTTGAAGCGGCACTCTGAGCTAGCTTCTCTCAGAAGCTCGGTAGGGCATAGTGCTCCCCTCCCCAGCCCACCAGGTCTTGGGAAAGTGAGCTGCAGACACGGAGAGCTCCAGTCTGGCCTGAAGCTTCCCTTGCACTGAAGCCTCTGTAATCAGTTCTGACACCTCCTGTGACCTCTCCACTGGGTAGGGGCAGGGCTGTAGTGACAGGACATATGACCCAGAATTCCACTGAATGGAGAGAGGCCTTGCCAAAAATGGCCCATCAGGTCCAGGCCCTCTGAGCAAAGGTTTGAGGGACAGGGGCCTATTTTATTCCCAGAAGGGTTAGGATAACACCCAGGGTGCCCCACAAATACCAAGCCAAGAAGAGGGTAGTTCAGATCCTGTACCACCTGCTTTATAGATAGCTTTGCTCAAAGGCAAGTGCCCAGAACAGCCAGCCTCCAACACCCACAGATCCAGACCTGGTTGTTTGGAGTATATAGATAGAGAGCTTATGAAAGAAGGCAATCTGAGTTTGAGGGATTTAAGCTCTACGATTTCTCACCTCTTAGACCTCGGCAAGGCATCATTAGGCCTCCTAGTCCCTTCCTAACCACACACCTCATTGTCTTCAAATCCCAGGAAGTCTTAACTATTGGGACAGTTTATGCTCCTCAGTTTTGGGGGATAGAGGCCTTGCCTATGGCAAATCTAGCCCTTTAGCTCTGAGACCTGGTGGTGTAAACCTGGTGGCATGGTAGCAACCACAGGCTAAAACCAAACCCAGGACTTGGGCTGGTGCCCTGTTAGGGATTTTAGGATTGGTGAGGGCACCACAGCTATGCCTGACCTGTACCCCCTTTTCCCTCTACTACGGATGGAGGCCAAGGACTTCCTCAGACCCCTCAGAGGTTTCCTGGCTATACTGGGTACAGGGCTGGACGATGTGCTGTATGACAGAACAGCATATTGAGCAGATTTCAGTGGGACCGATATCTAGGTTGCTGTGTGTTGGGGGTGGGGGAGAGGTAGGTGCTTGCTGCCTCTTAAAACCACCCTGTATAAAATCTGCAATACAGCTTTTTCCATGTATCTGTGCCTGAAATGTCTGCAATAAACAGGTGTTTGTAAACTGTTGTTTGTTTCTTCCTGCCTGAGGGTACAAGGTTGGGCAATGGGATGTTGGAGTTCTATTAGGGAACCAATGTGATCTTTTTGGTGGGGTTAGCTCTCATGACCTTGCAATTCCTGGACCTTCAGACATCGTGGATCCTCAGGCATTGGGTTACACCGACCCATTTCCTAAAGGGTAACCCTGGTTCCTGCCAATTCATCTTGTTTCTGGAGGAGTCTCAGAACAGCCTGGGTGGCCGAGTAGACCGGGTCCTAGGGCCATCAAGAGTCCTTTCCTTGGCAGTGAGCATGGTCGGGGCGGGGTATTCTGAGGCTAGTATCGCTTTGCGCGGTCCAGTACGTGGGTGGACATTTGCTTTGTCTCAGCCCTGCGAAACTCACCGGACTTCGTTGGCACAGGGGTGGGGTAGCGGAGGGAGACGGGCTCCACGACAGGCAAGGCGTTCTCCCCCAGCGCGGAACCTTTCTTCGCCGGTCCGTGCAGGTTCCGGGAGCCGAGGCTCAGCAGGCCGGAAGTGGAGGCGGTTGGTTGTGTTGGGGGGGGTTTAGGGACGCGGTGCGGGCGGCGGTTTGTGGGCTCTGGGTGGACCGATTGTAGTGACCCGCGCCCGGTCTCTGATCCCGGCGCGGCTGTGCTCGGCTGGTGCGTGGCGTCAGCGAACGAACGCGGCGCGGACAGGGCGTCTGCGGCTGGGCCCATGGCCTCCTGCGCGAGCATCGACATCGAGGACGCCACGCAGCACCTACGGGACATCCTCAAGCTGGACCGGCCCGCGGGAGGTGAGGCGAGACAGCGAGGGTCGGCCCTTGCTGAACAGGCAGAGGGGCGGCTGGGACCAGGGTCGCCCTCAGAGCCCCCAGGTCCCTCCGGACCGGCTCTGCATCCTCCCGGCTGATGAGGGTTAGAGCAGTAAACCCCTGAGCATGTTCCCGGAAGGGCGCAGACCCCCGGTGCGATCCTTCCCCATCCTGGCGCCGGGCCGTTCTGCCTCGTCCTTCAGCGTCTCCGCTGAAGGTGAGGCGCCCTCCCTGAATCCGCAGGGCCCCGCTGGTGGCCTGACCCCAAGGTCTGTAGTGTTCCTGGTACTGGTCTGGGTTCGCAACCCGTTTGCCATACTTCAGAGGCCTAGTCGGTGCTCTGTATTCTGAGTTCTGTGTCTAGATCTAGGCGCTGGGCTGAGGAGCTGCGGATCCGCCTCTGCAACTTGCCCTTCCCTCGAGAATACAGATTCCAGGCGTGATTTCTGAAACTATTTTTTGGAGGGAAGTGTCCACCCCCAATTCCACGCCCTTTCTGGGATTAAGGCAAATCACAGACTTCATAGCCCTGATTGGATTAGGCTACACTCTGCAAACCATAGTTTATTTCCATTCGTTTAAACTTTATTTGGGCTTGCAGTGTTACCTCAGATCTGCCCCTACCCTCAAAGAGCCTAAGGATGTTGTGATGTAACTCTGTTGACCTGGAACGAGAGGAATGTTTTAGTATTTTGATAGGGATAGGGTAGGTGGGATGAGGACCAGACAGTGCCTGAGAACAGGTCTGAGAAAGGAGACAATGTTTAGGGTAGGTCTTGTAATATGAGTAGGCCGTGGGTGTTAGAAAAGCATTAACGAAGTGGAAATAGCATGTGTGAGGGTACAAAAATTTCCTGGCTGGTTCAGGGGCCTGTGAAAAGTTGCAGTGGTTGAAAGACCAGCGGCTGATGGTGGTTGAGGTGTGCAGTGGCCAGAGCTGAGAGAACTGGTGTTTCCTCGGGCCCTGTTCTTAAACCTGCTGGGAGGCCCCAACTGGCTGCTGCTGGAAGCAGGCACTGGTGCTCACTCTGGGAGGGGTTAACTATCCTCTGTTCCCTGAGAATATTCATCTACTACTTGAAACCACCGACTCTTTGCCCCAGGCCTGGAGTGTGCTCCCTTTCACTCATGAATTTGGCTTGGGCCTCTCCTGCTCATCAGCTGCTGTGTAGACTAGAATCCACAAAGGTTTGAGAGAGCCTGGCATGTGCAGTTGTATATTTGTCCTCATGGTAGCCTTCCTGCAGGGGAGAGTGGTCAGCTCACCCTTGAGCCGCCAAGGTGGCTCTGATCCAAGTGAGGTGGCCTGAAGGCTTTCCTCTGAACTCCTCGTTTATTGATTGATACTTGATTCTTCTGTTTGCCGGGGAGCTCTGGCTTGTCTCCCCTCACTGGCAGACTGTCAGACCCCAAACTTTTGTGACTAGAAAAATTTGATGTGATCCTCAATGTGGAGCCCTAGTCTCCTTGCCACCTGGGAGTTTTGGAGCAGTGTCTGAGCCTGTAAGGGTGCTTAAAACTCAGTGACTGGCAAACTGAAATGCTGTCTTTCCTGACTCTACACACTACCTCATATTTTCTCTCCTTTTTGTCCAGCTCCTTTATGTCCATTCATTCTGAGTTTACCCTCTTAAGGTGGCAACTTCTGAGCCATTTCTCTGTGGGGCAGGTTCTTTCCTTCCTTACTCCCACATCTTATCATTGTCCTTCCATGCCTTAGAAGCCCACCCTTTCTTCTCCAACTCCTGCCACTACCTTGGTCTAGGCCCTTGTATCTCTCACCCAGATCCTCAACTATCCTGCATGCTGCCTTAGAGCAATCAGTCCTCTGGCCAGTGCTGACCATGTTATCTTCCCTTTTAAAACTCTTCTGTGCCTCTCATTGCCACCTGGAGAATCTAAGCACCCCAGCCTCTGCAGCCTTGTTTTCCCTTCATCTTTCCTATGTTTGTGTGTTCTAGCTACACTGGCTGTGATGGTGATTCTTCTGTGAAGTCTGTCCTGGCCCTTCCCATACCCTCCCTTAAGTACACAGAGTCCCTCTGTGCTGACCTGAGCCTGAGTATTAATTGGCTTCAGAGGATCATTGATAGCTTGCACCCCTCCCCCAGGTAGAGGAGCCTCATGCTCCTCCTCGGTCCTGGCATACAGTGGGTCCATCATCAGTGTGTATGGAATATGAGAGATGAACAAGGGCCCTCCTTCCCACAGACAGGCCTTATTTGAGTGTTGCTAGAGCGCCTCATGATTCTGAAGGGGAGCTGTGCATTAGGAGAGGCTCGTAGGCAGGTGGAACAACCTCATGACAGTGGCTCTCTCTGCCCCAGGCCCCAGTGCAGAGAGCCAACGGCCATCTAACACCTACAATGGGGACCTCAATGGGCTCCTGGTTCCAGACCCTCTCTGCTCAGGTGATGGTACTTCAGCAAACAAGCCTGGTCTCCGGGCCAAGCCATCTATTAACCTGCAGGAGAAGCAGGTCATGTGAGTGCCTGGGAAATAACAATGGTGGTGGTGGGGTGTTTGGGGTGTCTGCTAGCTGAAGGCATGAGATCAGGGAAGAGAAGGGCCAGCAGCCTCTACTGCTCCCCTACTAGATGTCCTGGAGCACTTTAACCACATTGAGCTTGCACTAGGATGAGGGGTGAGCTCAAGCTCAAGGGCTTGGCCTGGATCTGATGTGTAGGCACTTTATTTGGCATTCCCAAGGAGGGAGGCAAGCAAGGGGAGCTATGGGTCTGGGGACCAGTGAACCCAGAACTGGATATTGGGATTGGACACCTGCCCTATGGTAGTTGTATCCTCTCCTCATTCCAACCCTACCCATTGAGACTTTGGGTGAACAAGAGTTAAGCTTGTACACCCCTCCCTGCAGCTGCCTCTCAGGAGACGACAGCTCTACCTGCATTGGGATCTTGGCCAAGGAGGTAGAAATTGTGGCCAGCAGTGACTCTAGTATCTCGAGCAAGGCACGGGGGAGCAACAAGGTGAGTACCAAGATGTTGTGTCATGTATACTGGATGGGGACACACAGCCTCTCCTGCCCCACTCCCATGCTTCCCGTTCCCATGTGGACCACCTTAACAGGCAGGTAGCATGCCCAGTCTCAGGAAGCCAGGGTTGGCTACCAAGTCTATGTGGGAATCTGGTACCAGGAGTTGTGATTGGGTGGCTGGGCTTGCATATGTGGCCTCTACTGTCCCCAGGGATGCTGGGGACCATCTAAACTCCAGGAAAGCTGCCCCAGCCCTCAGCTTCTACGACCTTCCTCACCCTTGGTTCTCAGGTGAAAATCCAGCCTGTCGCCAAGTATGACTGGGAGCAGAAATACTACTATGGCAACCTGATTGCTGTGTCCAATTCCTTCTTGGCCTATGCCATTCGGGGTGAGTTGGGGCAGGGGAGAGGAGGGAGGTGTTCTGCTAGAAGCCCCAGAGACACAGATTCAGTGTAAGGGCTCTCAGCCCACTCAGACCTTGGGGATACAATATAAGGCTTGTCTGTGCTGCCCCCACCTCTGCCAGGCCTTGGGGAGCCAAGTGGGAAAACCAGGCTTGAGGCTGGTGGTGGCTGTGAGGCAGGCAAGGGCAGGGCTTCTCTGCTGCTGCCTGGGCCTATACACCCACTCATGGCCAACTGCTGTCCTGATTCCAGCTGCCAACAATGGCTCGGCGATGGTGCGGGTGATCAGTGTCAGCACTTCGGAGCGGACCCTGCTCAAGGGCTTCACGGGCAGTGTGGCTGACCTGGCCTTCGCATATGTCAACTCCCCACAGCTGGCCTGCCTGGATGAGGCAGGCAACCTGTTTGTGTGGCACTTGGCTCTGGTTAATGGCAAAATTCAGTATCCTTTTCCGGGGATGGGATGGGGTACTGAAGGAAGGTGGGCAGAGCTCATCATCCTCCTGGTTAGCCCTTAACATCCTGTTCAGAGAAGAGATTTTGGTCCACATCCGGCAGCCAGAGGGTACTCCACTGAACCACTTCCGTAGGATCATCTGGTGCCCATTCATTCCTGAGGAGAGTGAAGATTGTTGTGAGGAGGGTAGCCCAATGGTGGCCCTTTTGCATGAGGACAGGGTGAGGAGGCTGGGCATAGGGGGAGGGGGTGGTCAGAGCAGCCATGGTGTGGGCATGGACTGAACACTCACCTCCCTGTACCCTCCAGGCTGAGGTGTGGAACCTGGACATGCTCCGCTCCAACCACAGCACCTGGCCCGCAGATGTCAGCCAAATCAAGCAGGGCTTCATCATGGTAAAAGGCCACAGCACAGTAAGCCTGCAGCTGACTTCCTTTCTTGCTCTTCCCTTTTACTTATGTCCCTCCTCTATTCCTCGTACCTATAGCTTGCTCAGGTAGCTTTACTGGCATCCTGCCCACTGGGACTTGGATCACAAATTGATCTCCACCTGTGGAGCTCACACTTATGTGGCTGCATGACATGGGCCTGGTCCTTTCTGTGGTCCCCATTCATTTAGTCTTCCACACCACCCTGCGGATCCACTGTGGGTTAGCCCGGGTCACTGTCATTCTCATCTGAGATCGGCTTGCTCCCACCTCTAGTCTGGTGGAAAAGCAAGGCTCTTTGGGTTCTTCCCAGTACCTGAGTGAAGGGGCCCTCTCACCTGATGGGACTGTCCTGGCTACAGCAAGCCATGATGGCTTTGTCAAGTTCTGGCAGATCTACATTGAGGGTCAGGATGAGCCAAGGTAAGACAGGGCCCGAGGGACCGGGAACCCCCAGGTAGGGGACTAGATCACCCACTCAGGCTCCTCATCTGCCTGTTTGCAGGTGCCTACATGAGTTGAAGCCTCACAATGGGCGGCCCCTCTCCTGCCTCCTGTTCTGTGACAACCATAAGAAACAGGACCCTGAGTGAGTGAGTGGGCAGGCAGGCGGGCGGCAGGCTGGACCTTAGGCTCCCCGCCAGTCACTCAGTGCCTTGTTGCTTTGCAGGGTCCCTTTCTGGAGGTTCCTCATTACTGGTGCTGACCAGAATCAGGAGCTAAAGATGTGGTGCACCGTGTCCTGGACCTGCCTGCAGACCATTCGGTAAGCATAGGCTGGGGAGTGGACAGGAGTATCAGTGATGGGGATGTGGGTCCTTTCCACTCTCTTAGTCTCATTCATCTTACCTTGTGGCCTCCCAGCTTCTCCCCAGATATCTTCAGCTCAGTGAGTGTGCCCCCCAGCCTCAAAGTTTGCCTGGACCTCTCAGCAGAATACCTGATTCTCAGCGATGTGCAACGGAAGGTAGACTGCACTGGGGGCACCCCGGGCAGAGTTGGTACCACTAGAGAAGGCAGGGGTGTGTGGCACATCCACAGCGCTCACAGCCTCTGAGCTCAGCTGTGAATGCGCTGCCTGTGCAGGTCCTTTATGTGATGGAGCTGCTGCAGAACCAGGAGGAAGGCCGTGCCTGCTTCAGTTCCATCTCTGAGTTCCTGCTCACCCACCCTGTATTGAGCTTCGGTATTCAGGTTGTGACTCGCTGCCGGCTGAGGCACACAGAGGTGCTGCCTGCTGAGGAAGAGAATGACAGCCTAGGGGCAGGTGAGCTGCTCAGGGTCGGGCTATACGTTGGTATGTAGGGAATGCCAAGACACAGGGCCGGGGGCTTAGTTGTCTGCATGGTCCTTACAGATGGGAACCACGGAGCCGGTGCCATGGAGTCGGCAGCTGGTGTGCTCATCAAGCTCTTTTGTGTGCATACTAAGTGAGTGTGCCCTGCCTGTGCTCCTCCCCACCCTATTGACTCTGGCCCCTTCAAGCTCTCTCCTATTCTCCTACTCTTCCTGAAGGGCATTGCAAGATGTGCAGATCCGCTTCCAGCCGCAGCTGAACCCTGATGTGGTTGCCCCGCTCCCCACCCATGCTGCCCATGAGGACTTTGGTGAGTGAGGGGTGAGAGGGAAGCAGTTTAGATGGGCCAGGGTCTGCAGTCTGACTGAAGTGGCAGATTTCCCCACAGCATTTGGAGAAGCTCGGTCTGAACTGGGCTCTGAGGGTCTGGGTTCAGCTACTCACGGCTCCCAGCCTGATCTCCGACGCATCGTGGAGCTACCTGCCCCCGCTGACTTCCTTAGTCTGAGCAGTGAGACCAAGCCCAAGCTGATGACACCTGACGCCTTCATGACACCTAGCACCTCCTTGCAGCAGGTGTGCTGGGGCTGGGGCTCAGGGCAAGGGGACCTGGGAATCCCTACCCATAGGCCACAGCTCTTACTCTGCGTCTCCCCAGATTGCTGCCTCCCCTGGTAATAGCAGCAGCAGCAGCAGCAGTAGCAGCAGCAGCTCCTCTCTTACAGCGGTATCTGCCATGAGTAATACCTCGGCTGTGGACCCCCCCTTGCCCAGGTGAAGTGAGGGTCAGAGTTGGGGTCTGGCAGGGGCTGATGCCAGGTGATGCCAAGCTCTGGCTGCTTATACCTCAGCCTTCTTGCCACCAGGCCACCTGAGGAGCTGACCTTGAGCCCCAAGCTGCAACTGGATGGCAGTCTGACAATGAGCAGTGGCAGCAGCCTGCAGACAAGCCCACGCAGCCTCCTGCCTGGCCTGCTCCCAGGTCCAGCTGACAAATTAACTCCCAAAGGGCCTGGGCAGGTGCGTGTGTGTGAAATGCAGGTTAGCAGGTGCATAGCAGTGGGAAGGTTGGCAGCAGTCTTCTTTAGAGCCTTGTCTGCTTGTCCTGTTCTGCTTCTGGTGGCCCATGTTTCCCTGGAGGTCATCTCAGCCTCCTATGTTCCCTGGAGGACAGCTCCTCAGCCTGTCCATTCCCACCTCCTCTCCTCCTGAGCTGTGTCTGTTTTTGATCGCATCCCCTTTCCTCACTGTCGCATTTTCATCACTACAAATACCAGTGCCTCATCTCTGTGCTTCCCCCACTCCTGTTTCCCTCCACGTAAGTCCTTGTTTTGGCCCACCTCAGGTACCTAGTGCTGCCTCTGCACTCTCCCTGGAGCTGCAGGAAGTGGAGCCCCTGGGGCTACGCCAGGCTTCCCCCAGCCGTACCCGCTCCCCAGATGTTATCTCCTCGGCTTCCACTGCCCTGTCCCAGGACATCCCAGAGATCGCGTCTGAGGCCCTGTCCCGTGGCTTTGGCTCCTCTGCTCCTGAGGACCTTGAGCCAAACAGTATGGCCTCAGCTGCCTCAGCACTGCACCTGCTGTCCCCACGGCCCCGGCCAGGGCCTGAGCTTGGGCCCCAGCTTAGCCTGGATGGAGGCCCTGGGGATGGGGATCGGCATAGTACCCCTTCCCTCCTGGAGACCGCCTTGACCCAGGAGGCTGCAGCCCCTGACAGCCAGGTCTGGCCTACAGCACCAGACATTACTCGGGAGACGTGCAGCAGCCTCACAGAAAGGTGAGGAGCATGGGAGGGGGAAAGGGTCCTGCTGGTAGGGGCTTTGGGTAGGGTCATCCACTGCTGAGTCAGCCCATCCTCCCAGCCCCAGGAATGGCCTACAGGAGAAGCACAAGAGCCTGGCCTTCCACCGACCACCTTATCACTTGCTGCAACAGCATGACAGCCAGGATGCCAGTGCTGAACAAAGGTAGGTGCCGCCCCACACCCTCTCTCTCACAAGGGTGGGCCAGCAAGTGGAGGTGCTTACACCTCTCCCTCTACTTCCCACAGTGACCATGACGATGAGGTGGCCAGCCTCGCCTCTGCTGCAGGGGGTTTTGGCACCAAAGTTCCTACTCCACGGCTGCCTGCCAAGGACTGGAAGACTAAGGGATCCCCTCGGACCTCACCCAAGCTCAAGAAGAAGGGCAAAAAAGATGATGGGTAGGAGGGGTCCTGGGGCCAGGGAGAGGGGTGGTCTCCAGGCTGCCTGCATGACGTGGCCTGAGGTGCTTCTCGCCCATGGCAGGGATTCAGCCATGGAATCCCGGCTCACGGAGCACCAGGTGAGTGAGCAAACGGCCTTTCTACTTCTAGGACTCCTTTCGGAGGGTGGGGAAGAGATCTGGGCTGTTCCCTGGTCTAGTGTGTGGGGACAGGTAGGGCAGGTATCATGCGACTGTCGGTGCTACTGGCAGGTGGCAGAGCCCTCTGAGGACTGGTCAGCACTAATTTGGCAACAGCAGAGAGAGCTGTTGGAGCTGCGGCACAGCCAAGAAGAGCTGCTGCAGCGTCTGTGCACCCAGCTCGAAGGCCTGCAGAGCACCGTCACGGGCCACGTAGAGCGTGCCCTAGAGTCTCGGCATGAACAGGAGCGTATCCTTGTGGGCAGTGGCCCAGCATGGAAGAGGGTGAGGGGCAGCTGCAGCATTCTTGGACTGAGAAGGGACATGGGACATGCTCCAGGCCTGTTCCTTAGCTACCACACAGAGCGGCGGCTAGAACGGGCACTGGCCGAGGGGCAGCAACGGGGTGGTCAGCTGCAGGAACAGCTGACACAACAGCTGTCCCAGGCACTGTCTTCAGCTGTGGCTGGGCGGCTGGAGCGCAGCATACGGGACGAGATCAAGAAGACGGTGCCTCCATGTGAGTTTTGCATGAGACTGCTCTGGATGGTCTCGGTGGGAGTGGGGCCCCAACCTGTCAAGCTTCCTCTCATGATTCCACCTGTCCCTCCTCCCCTTGCCCCAGGTGTCTCTAGGAGCCTAGAGCCTGTGGCAGGCCAACTGAGCACCTCGGTGGCCACCAAGCTCACAGCTGTGGAAGGTAGCATGAAAGAGAATATCTCCAAGCTGCTGAAATCCAAGGTGCTATAGAGCCAAAGATGAGGGAGGTTGGTGGTTGGTGGGCTTGGTCAGGCCAGCTTGGGCTCAGGCTTTTGGTTTGGCCCTTCCCCTTTACCCCCAGAACTTGACAGATGCTATCGCCCGAGCAGCTGCAGACACGTTACAGGGGCCAATGCAGGCTGCCTACCGTGAGGCCTTCCAGAGTGTGGTGCTTCCCGCCTTTGAAAAGAGCTGCCAGGCCATGTTCCAGCAGATCAATGATAGCTTCCGACTGGGCACACAGGAATGTGAGTGGGGTCCTATACTTCAAGGTGGAGGGGCTGTCCTCTTCTCTCTCACCCTCCTCCTCATGGTCCCCATTGTCCCCTTTCAGACTTGCAACAGCTAGAGAGCCACATGAAGAGCCGAAAGGCACGCGAACAGGAGGCGCGGGAGCCCGTGTTGGCCCAGCTACGGGGCCTGGTCAGCACACTGCAGGGTGCCACTGAGCAGATGGCAGCCACTGTGTCCAGCAGTGTTCGGGCTGAGGTGCAGCACCAGCTGCACTTGGCAGTGGGCAGGTGTGTGAGCAGGACACTGGGCGAGGTGGTGGGTTTGGAAACGGCCATGCCAGATTCCCATCTACCTCATTTACCTTGTTTCCCTTCGCAGCCTGCAGGAGTCCATTTTAGCACAGGTACAGCGCATTGTTAAGGGCGAGGTGAGTGTGGCACTCAAAGAGCAGCAGGCCGCTGTCACCTCTAGCATCATGCAGGCCATGCGCTCAGCTGCTGGCACACCTGTTCCTGCTGCCCATCTGGACTGCCAGGCCCAGCAAGCCCATATCCTGCAGCTGCTGCAGCAAGGCCACCTCAATCAGGCCTTCCAACAGGTATGCCCAGCATTCAGCCCAGTTAAGACTCAGGTGCCTCCCAATGAAGTCCACACACTAAATGTTATCCTCCACCCAGGCCCTGACAGCTGCCGACCTAAACCTGGTGCTGTACGTGTGTGAAACTGTGGACCCAGGCCAGGTTTTTGGGCAGCCACCCTGCCCACTCTCCCAGCCTGTGCTCCTTTCCCTCATCCAGCAGCTGGCCTCTGACCTTGGCACTCGAACTGACCTCAAGCTCAGGTGAGTGGGTACAGTTGCACCAGGAGATGGGCTGCGGCAGAGGTAGGGGAGCAGTTCAAAGCTAAGACTCCCACTCTAGCCTGACTCCCTCCCTAATTCTCTCCACCAGTTCCCTTTGTCCCCCACCCATCTCAGGCTTGGAGGCCTCCTTTGTCAGCTGTCTCTCTGGGCCTCAGTCCCACCAGGGGGCGCTCCCATCCACTGGAGCCCACCTGGAGCCTGTCCCTTTCCTCCACCCCCAGCTACCTAGAAGATGCTGTGATGCACCTGGACCACAGTGACCCTATCACTCGGGACCACATGGGCTCCGTCATGGCCCAGGTGCGCCAGAAGCTCTTCCAGTTCCTGCAGGCCGAACCACACAACTCACTTGGCAAAGCAGCCCGGCGTCTCAGCCTCATGCTGCATGGCCTTGTGACCCCCAGCCTCCCTTAGCTAAGCCTGCCTTGCCCAGGGGTGGGGTGGCACTGAAGGCCAGTAGACAGGCCTAGGCCAAAGCAGGGTCATGTCCACCCGTTACCTGCTCAGGCTTCCACCTCTGGGGTGTTTTGGGAGGAGCGCTGGTTGTGGTTATGGTAACCAGTAGGTTTAGGCTGGGCCCAGGGCGGGTATTGTGCCTTCTTGGGTTCTGCCATGCCTGGAGCATGACCCCTGAGATTGTGACACCACTTGAGTTGAATTTTCCATGTTTCTTTTTACCTCTGTTTTGGATCTTTTTTGTTTTTGAAAAACATTGAGAAATTTAATTAAATGCTTTTGGAATAAAATGGAGTATGTGTGCGTTTAGTGTGTCTTTGGTGTGACTTTGATAACTGTCCTCTGTTCTCTGGCTTCTGTCTTCTCCCTGTGTGGAGCTCTGTCAAGGCCAACCCACCCCAAGGCCTGGACACTTACATTCATCTGCACAACTGCCTTCCTAGGTCTCCTCTCTCCATCTTTGGGATCAGGGCCCAGGGCCCAGGGCTCAGCAGTACCCTGACTCTTCTCTCTGAGGTCCCTTTCCTTTGCCTATTTGAGTACTGGTGGTGGCTGCCTGCTGGCTTTGAGGCCCCGCCTCCAGCTCCCATCCAATCACAGTCCCTCCTTTGGGAGGCTGGGCTGAAGAGCTGCTGCACTTAAGGCTGCTAGCTCTGGCACTAGGCTCCCAGGCGGGGACGATGCGCTGCTGCTGCTGCTGCTGCTGCTGCCGCCGCTGCCACCACTGCCACTGCCCGCAACTGCCCTGTGCGGTGGGGCTGTTGCTGCTGCTGCTGTTACCACCACTCGGTGAGTTGCAGGTGTAGGGGACCAGCCAGGGCCATACAGCCTCTCACCAGGCGGGTTGGGTGTGGGGGAGCTGGGGCACAGTTTTGACCAGGGTGGCAAGGAGGTGCAAGGGCTCCAGGGAGGGGATAATGTGTACCAGTGGCTTCAGAACCAAAGAGAGGTGTGAACTGAGTCCTGGTTGTGGGGGAAGGACCTCAAAATTTTCCAGCTCCCATTCTAATAAGGAAGACGTGGCCTTTGAGGAGACTCCTAGACCAGCCTTAGGATTCCCTGAGGTCCCGTTAGGGTCTGACCTGGATCCCGACACCCTCTATCCTGCCCTCCCCGTGTAACTATACCTGCTTTGGGTTGGGGTGCGAAGTCCAAGCAAAGCTTGTCTAGACTGCAGAGCCTGGACACGGTGCTGAGGAGGGGAGTGTGGCCCTGGACACTGCCCCACTTTGCCCTGTCCTGGCTCCTTCACTTGGACCATTTTCATCCGATTTGGGGCTGCGGAGGTCCCAGAAACTCAGAGGAAGAGCTGACCCCTGGAACTTGAGGACACCTACCCTACCCTGCTCCACACTTACTCTATTGGGTCCCACTTAGAACAGGGCCCAGGCAGGTGATCCCAGATGTACCCCTTATTTCCCTGGGGTACCTCATTCACGCTGAGTCACGTCCCCAGAGCATGCCAGGATAAACAAGCCCCTGGGGGTTGGGCAAGCTCATCCTATCAACCATTTTCCACCCCCATCCCCACCCCCAGTCCCTGTATCTCCCCTGGAGGCAGCTGCCGTGGGCCCAGGCCATTGTGACAACATATATCAGGGCTTCGCTGAATGTCTCATCCGTTTGGGGGACGGCATGGGCCAAGGAGGTGAACTGGAGACCATTTGCAGGTAAGAGCAGGTACAAGGGCAGCAGCCTGACCCTCACCCCCACCCCCCCACCACTACCCTCCGTCCTTGAACCTCTTCCCATTCCAGAGCCTCTTTGCCCCACCTAATTCCCTTAACCCCACACCCTTAACAGGTCTTGGAATGACTTCCACACCTGTGCCTCTCAAGTCCTGTCAGGCTGCCCAAAGGAGGCGGCTGCTGTGTGGGAATCCCTACAGCAAGAAGCTCGCCGGGTCCAGCACCCAGATAACTTGCACACCCTGTGTGGTGCCCCCGTGCATGTCCGGGAGCATGGCACAGGCCCTGAGGTCAACCAGGAGACACTGCGGGCGACAGCACCTGCCCCCACCCCAGCCCCTGCTTCCTTGCTGCTGGGGGCTGCTCTGGCATTTGTTTGCCTCCTGGGGCCCCTAGCCTAGCCATTGGGCTTGGGTAGCAGTGCCCCTGCCGCCACCCCTGCCCTGGTGGCTGCCCTCCAGACTCTGTGGAGTGCGTTCAGCTTTCATTAAAAGTATTTATATTTGTACTAAGCTCCTTCCTTTCTTCCGGCCGCTCACTGCTTGACTCAGATGGAGGCCTCCAGAAGCTGATTCCCTAAGACAGAATGGGAAGGGCCCAAGGCTGCCACAGGGGACTCCATCTTTCTCCTTACAAACACTCATTTCCCAGGGGCAGTGCTGAGCTTTCCATTACGTGCAAGTTCCAAGAGCTCTAGTGTCTGTCCTCCCAGGTTGGCATTCCTAGCCCTGCCTGACCCCTCGGGGCCCCGTGAGGTGGTGGAGTGTCTCACCCTGCCCCCTACTGTGGCCACCCTCACTCCCCAGGTTCATTCTAGCCTCCAGGCTCCTGACCGTCTCACCTCTGCTGCTGAACTACCACCTTAGCCTTCAAGACAGCTCAAACTAAGTGCTCAGTCCTCTCCCTCTCTGGGGTCCTGGTCCATCTGAGCAGAGCCTGTTCCAGAAGGTGGGGAGCCCCTGTTGGAGTCTACATTCAGGTCCCTAATGTGACCTGGAGCTGCAGGTACTGGGGTCACTATGAGGGTTCCACTTGCCTCTGCTCCACCCAAGCTTGTTCTTTGAGAAGAGGTGTGCGGTGTGAAGTCAAAACAGTCCCAGAAGGCATTCTGGAAGCATGGAATGGGTGTGTGGTATGAGGTACTCCTGTCCACCCCGGAGGAGAGGAAGAGCAAGATTCAGCCTGGGCAGATTCCGAGGGAAGGGGGAGTCTCAGAGGGCAAGATCCTCTTCTGATCAGTCTTCTACCACCAGCACCAGGACCCTATTCCTAGCCACTGCCCCACAGTGGGCACTGTCATGGCCTCCTCACTGCCTTCTAATCTCATTCCCTCCCCTTTATTCTCCATTTTCTATATTGAAAAGCAGATCCTGCTATTAAGTCCCTTCTCATTGTCTAGGAGCCCCTACATAAGTCAGCTCGGCCCAGTTTATTTGGTCTACTCCTCAGCTCCCCTCTGTAGCAGCACAGAGGAGAGGAGTGATCCACCTCTCTAGGCCTTGGGGCCAGGGGAGAAGCATGCTAGGGGCGATAGGAGCTAAGGATGGAGACTCACAAGTCACAGGGAGAAGCGGGGCTGAGATGGAGAGGGCGTTATGAGAGGGGTCCAAAGGAATCAGTTGGGAGGGAGGGAGAGAGGGGTGGGAGCCCAGGTCTAGGCAGACCAGATTTACACTAAGGCCATGCTGGGAGGCTGTGCCCCAGGACAGAATCTGGCCTGATAGGACCTTTGCAGAAGCTCCAGGGTGACCAGTGCTTCCAGAGACCTCCACCCACGTGTGTAGTAGCCCTACTGCATCCATGCTTCCCAAACACCCTCCCATTTCGATTATGTCAGATGCCTCCATTAACTCCCTTTCTGCTGTATCTTTGCCCTTGTGCTTCATTCGCCTGTACTTTTATCCCCACATCTCTCTCCCAACCAGCATTACCCATCTTTTCCTATAACCTGAGAGAGAAAGTTCAGAAAAACAACCCTTCCACATCTGCCTTCCTTTGACCATCAGAATTTTCCAGTAGGAAAGGCCATGCTTTTATTCCTCTGAGTCTTTGTACATCTGTTCTCTGTGCTCAGAATACCCCTCCCCATTTTCTCCTGGTGAAAACTCCTTTCTTGTTCAGTACCACCCCCTCCAGGAAATATTCCCTAACCCTGACTGCAGGCTGAATCAGCAGCCTCCTACAGGTCCACACAGCTCTGAGCTCTTGTCTGTCTCAGTACTGATAGCGCTGGCTTTGTTACTGTCTAGGTCCAGGCCATAATTCTCATCTGTGGGCTCCCCAAGGGTCCTCTTTGCATCTCTAGCACACAAAGAGTGTACAAAGAGTGTATTTGCTGGGCACAAAAAGTATACTTGATAGAATATCTAAGTCCAGTATAGAAATGTTACAGTCAGTGAGAGCTTGCTGAGAATGACCCCAGTGTGGAGGACGTATTATCTTGGGGCAGCCCCCTCAGTCTGGGCACACTGTTGGGAGGGATGGTGTTGGGACTCCAGACCCCAAAAGTCCTCCCAGAGCCACTCTTCGAGGGTGGCCAAGAGTAGTCTACTTCTAGTAGCAGGGACTAGCCACGGTGGGGAGATTACCATCCTCCTGCTGTGACCTATTTTCCCCTGGTGTTTGCTCCCTAATCCTTGCTCTTCCCTGGAATTGAGTGGCTTGGAATGTGTGTATGGGGTTGGGGGTGGGGACAGAATCTGCTCTCTGGCCAGGGACTTAAGAGCTTTATGTATTTGATCCCAAAGCTGGAGGAGAGCGGTAAGCTGAGAGCCAAACTGACGGGGCCCTGGACACAGCTGCCCAGGCCAGAGCATCATGGGGATGGTGTTTCTTACATCTGCAGCTCTGCAGACACGGAACAACTTATTGTTCAGGGGAGAGCTGGGGGCTGGGTGTGCCGAGCCCGGTCCCTTCTGCATCAGTATGCTTCTTCACCTCATGTTCTTTACCAGAGCCAAGGTCAGCAGCACCTGAGCACAGAAAGGGCTCAATAAACTATTGAATTACCTTGCTGACTATCTGTAAAAGGGGAGTGTTGTCTGGACTTCTAAGCCCCATTAACCCTGATTTTCTATGTTTCTCTTAACCCTCACAACAACTCTGTGGGGTTAGGATTATGATCCCCATTACACAGATAAGAAAAAACGAGGCTTAAGGGAGATGTCTTGCCTGAGGTCACACAGCTATGGAAGTGTCAGACCTGGGATATGATCTCAGGTTTCTTCAGCCCCAAAATCTATGCTCGTTCTCATTACACTAGACTTTTAGAAGCAATTTCTAAAGTTTTTCTTTCTTTAAAAAAAAATCCTTTATAATTCCCTAATAAATAAAACAGACAAAATGATGTTTATTGGTGTTAATTTATTTTTAGGATTGAAGTATAACATTAGCGTACATCAGTGATTTTCAACCTTTTTCATCTCTGGCAACATAAACTAATTACTAAAATTCTACGGCACACCAAAAATACACTTTTTTGCTGCTCTAACCAAAAAATTAGGTATAATTTTGATTCATTCACACCAGGCAGCTATTGTGTTGGCTGTTGTCATATTTTAATTGATAATCTAAGGGAAAAGAGTTCATGTATTGCATGTTTTAAAAATGCCTGTGAGCCCTGGTTGCATTGGCTCAGTGCATTGAGTGCCTGCCTATGAACCAAAAGGTCGCTAATTCATTTCTGGGAGAGGGCATGTGCCTGGGTTGCAGGCCAGGTCTCCAGCTGGGGGCGTGCAAGAGGCAACCAGTCAATGTAGCTCTCATAGTCATGTTTCTCTCCCTTTTCTACCTCCCTTTCCTTCTCTCTAAAAAATAAATAAAATCTTAAAAAAAAAAAAATTCTTGTGGCACACCAGTGTACCTGCTGTGGCACACAGGTTGAAAACTGCTGGCTCACTCTGGCCTGGTAGCTCAGCTGGTTAGAACTTTGTCCTGATACACCAAGGTTTTGGGTTTGATCCCAGTCTGGGTACATACAAGAATCAACCAATAAATACATAAATAAGTGGAACAACAAAAATCAGTTTCTCTCTCTCTTTCCTTTCCTCCCTCTCTCTAAAATCAATGAAAGAAATATTTTTGTGTGGCCATTTTAACATAAAAAGGAAGAGACGGAAGAGAAGGGGAGGGGCGAGGGGGGAAGGGAAGAAAGAGAGAGAGAAAGGAAATCATTGATTTATATAATCCATTAAAGATAGTTCCATATGCAAAATAAGTGTTCATTCAATAAATGAACAGACCACAGTGAGGAAGATGGATAGAGATTCCAATCCTCTTATTACCTGCAGCACCTATTTTTCCACCCCTGCAATTTGGGTTGTCTGTAAAGTAGTGAGCCAATTTTGATCTTTCAGAGAAGTCATTTGTGAATAACAAGTTTTTTCTTTTTTTCTTAAAGATTTTATTTATTTATTTTTAGAGAGAGGGGAAGGGAGGGAGAGAAACATCAATGTGTGGTTGCCTCTCAAGTGGCCCCCACTGGGGACCTGGCCCCCGGGGGCCCGCCCCCCCCCCCCCCCCCCCAACCTAGGCATGTGCCCTGACTGGAATTCGAACCAGAGACTGGTTCACAGCCCATGCTCAATCCACTGAACTACACCAGCCAGGGCTTTTTTTTTTCTTTATTTAAAAAAAAATCCACTTGCTTTGCAGTCTTAGGATACACCTAAGTTCAATAACAACAAATATATGTTATTCCCAAATATATGTTAATATATTAAATTGTCCAAGGCTGACCACCAATCCTCAAGTACCATTTTTAACTCCTCTGAGAATGGAGGGCAAATTTAACGCATCCGAGTGCCTGAATTATTTTAACTGTAGTTTTAAAAAAATGTATTTGTTAATTAAATTTAAATCAATCTTTTGCGGAGTTTCAGAGGCACTTCCAGAAACCTGTTGACAGACATTATGTCCCCAACTTTGTATGACAGAGGACCCTCTCCTCTAACCAGAAACTTGAAACCTTCTCTCTACACAGTTCCTCCTTTTTCTTTTTTTTTAATTTAGTTTTTTTACTTTCTCCGTTACAGTTGACATTCTATATTACTTTATATTAGTTTCAGGTGTACCTCTTTTTTCTAGAAGCGGTTCCTTCGCAGGTTACAGTGGAACAGTAATTGAGCAACAATTAGACGCCCCCTAACCCAGAGAGCGCGTCCCTGCCCTGAAGGCGTTGATTGGCAGGCCAGGCTCCTAGCGCCCCCAACCGCGTAGCACGGCCCTCGCGAGGGTCCGCCCCTGCCCCGCCCCGTAGGCCGCCCGGGTTTGTTTTGGCGTCAAACGCGCTTTGTGATGACGCCACGACGCTAACGCCTGAGGATGGCGGCGGCGGCGGCCGTGGCCACGGCCCCGAGAGGGTCAGCACTGCCGCCGAGACGCCGAAGAGCCCGCCGCCCCCGCGAGGTGAGGCGGCCCGGCCCAGGGCTACGGCCCAACGGGCGGGAGGGGCTGACGAGTTGCGGCCACGGTCGCTTCCTGGCGCACCGGGCCTGTCTTTTCCCATCCCGGAGCCCTCGGCCCGTGCCAGGTGTGCCGGGGCCTACGAGGCTGGGGAGCAGGCCAGGCGATGACCGCTCGGGGTCCCCGGTGTCCGAGGCTGGAGTGGCCTTGAAACGTGCTCCTGCGCTAGGTAGTCCTTCTCTGGGGCCTCGTGGGCCTGGTAGACGTGGTCAGCTGCCCTGCCTGCTGTTCAGCCAGCCGGCGTCGGTCATGGTGAACTAACGCGGTTGTCCTCACTCCCTTCTAGTGTCCAGCACCTACTCCACACCCGTCCTTTGCGACTGAACGCCACGGGCTGGCGGGGAGCTGGTCGCTTCCTTATTCAATCTGGGAAAAAGCAGGCCTGAGTCCAGCCAGGTCGCCTGCCCCGCAAGCCAGTCAGTCATCCCTCGGCTTAGAAGTGGAAGCCCAACTGTCCATGCTCACTCCCACTAAATGAAGCTGCTGAAGTGATAATTGTCAGCTAAATAAGTCCTTCACTGCCTGAAACTGGCTACTTGGCGCCGATAGGCTAAGCGTCTTAGGAAGGCATTCAGAGCTCTTCATAATCTGATAGAGGCCTAACCCTAAAGACAACACCTGGGCATTTTGACTTCTGTTTACATATTTTGCTGTTGGGGCATGTGAGCCTTTTGTTAGCTCCGTGGTTTAATACCCTTGTGCTTTAGATACCTAGTTTTCTCATTTTTTTAAAAAATATTTATTTTTAGAGAGAGGGGAAAGGAGGGAGAAAAAGAGGGAGAGAAGCATCAATGCCTGGTTGCCTCTCACATGCCCCCCACTGGAGATGAGGCCGGCAACCCAGACATGTGCCCTGACTGGGAGTTGAACCCACGACCCTTTGGTTCACAGGCTGGTGCTCAGTCCACTGAGCCACACGAACCAGGCAATTGTCTCATTTGTATAATACTCTTTCCCCTTCCACCCATCAGTATGGAAAATTTACATCTGTCCTTTAAAATTCACCTTAGATTTTATTTTCCTCTCATGAAGAGAGGAAAAAACCTCTCTTGCTTCACATATAACCAATGACTCCTCTGTACTTTTTTGTAAAATATGGACACTTCATGAATTTGCATGTCATCCTTGCGCAGGGGCCACGCTAACCTCTGTATCGGTCTAATTTTAGTGTGTGTGCTGCCCAAGCGAACACAGTCCTCTACGTTTATGTGTGTGACTGCTGTTGACTAGATCATGTTGTGTCACGTGACGGTGAGTTTGGGGATAGTGTTTTTTATCTGCACCCGAGTGTCTAGCTCTGCTCGGCATAAAGTAGAAGCTAAATGTGCAAGTGCGATAGGTTGCTGGTTTAAGAATGGACACAGATTCAGGTGTGTTTTTGAGCACCTATCAGGGCCCAGCATCTGAAATGAGCACAGCTAACCTTTGTATTGTGCATTGTGGTGGGTGGTGGAGCCTTGTTAGCCTTGATGGTCTAAAGTAGTTTTTCAAGGTACAAATTCAAGAGTCTCACTCTCTGAGACTGACTCAGGAGATCTGGAATCTGGATATGTCTCTTGGAAAAACTCCCCAGGTGACTTTACTGTGCTCCCTGGTTGAAGATCTTTATCACTGCCTCCAGGAAACTGTTGTGTCCCCTTTGTCCGATGTGAAGGGCTAGCTCTGCCTTGTGGCCTCCCCTTGCAGTCCCGTTGCCCATACCTTGGGGAGGCAGTATGATTTGATGGTAAGGCATGAGCTTTGGTGTCAGAAAGACTGGGAATCAGTTCTTTGCTTTTACGAGATCTGGAGGCTCTTTGAGTCCTAGTTTGCTCATTCCCAAATAGGAATAATCACGCATACTTTATGTGGTTGCGGAGAGGAGTGCGTATAAGGCACTTAGCACAGTTGGAACTCTGCAGATGGGAGCCACTGTGTTTACCAATGGCTGTTCTTCCCAGAATGTGTCCCTTTTTATAAGGAGATCTCATCTTAGTAAGCCTGTTTGCTCTTTGGACTGAGCCCCATATGTAGGAGGCTGCCTTGTGTTGTGATTTCCTCAAGGTCTTTTCTGGTCATCAGGGAAGACTCTGACAAAACCGCTTCTACGGAGGGCAGTTGCAGTTGGCCATTCCCCTAGGAATTCTGACTCACTGGAGCGTGTGAGTTTGCTAAATAAGCACACTGTCCAAGTCTCATTGCAGTTCTTGCACTTGTTAAGTTGTATTAATGGGCTGGAGAAAGTGCAGCTTTCAGGAAATCTGTTTGCTTCTGACGTTCAGCTAGACTTCCCTCACCTGGAATGGAATATCCCGGCAGATCTTAGTGTCTGTAGAATCTGAACTAGATACTGGGATTCTTTGTCAGTCACATAACTGGGTGAGACTTTCATTTGGCCGTCTGTTTTACTCTGTAGATGTGAGCATGTTACGTAGGCACCTTCAGTCCTCTTCAGAGCTTCCCA
Source organism: Macrotus californicus (assembly GCA_007922815.1). Classification (NCBI taxonomy): domain Eukaryota; kingdom Metazoa; phylum Chordata; class Mammalia; order Chiroptera; family Phyllostomidae; genus Macrotus; species Macrotus californicus. Next base: position 130,210 of record VMDR010000207.1, on the reverse strand, counting down.
GCTGTCTGACGTGAATGGGCTATTGGTGTTCCAGAGCACTGACCCTTAAACTTGGAGATAGCTGAGAACATCTGTCTCCATTGACCACAGGGTACACAGAGAAAAATTTGAGAAATACCACCCTGGGAGAAGGGAACCAATTCTGTTTGTTAGAGAGAGACTTACTGTACTTGAATTTCTTTTCCTGCCGAGAATCTTGCTCAGTGAGTATTAAGCTGATTTGTGTTGGCTAGGTCATCCCTGAGCTAATTCTTGGTACAGCCCTCTGTTGCCATGGTGTCTAATGTGATGCTAAAGTAGAAAAATGTGATGTTTTCATTTGCTGGGGGGAAGTTATATCGGACCCTTTTCAGGCTGCTAGCCTTTAAGCGGCCTCACAGGACATCTGAAGGGTAGTGGGTTAAGGGACTCATGGTGTGGGACCGTCTAGGCTTAAGTTCCTCGAGAGCGGAGATCATGGCTCCCTTCTTTGTGTCTGGCACAGTCTCTGGCAAAGTTCCTGGCTCACAGCAGGAGCTCAGTAGGTATTTGTGGATCGAACCTTGGGATTTGGAAGGAGAACCCCAGGTACATTGCCAGAGTCTGTATTTCTGACGATGGGAGGGGCAGCAGGGGGGATGTCTTAGATGGTGTTGGGGTTATGATCAAATGAAGAGGACACAACAAGCTTTTGGACTTCTCTCCTTCTCTTAGTCATAAGGAGGAGCCTGCCCACCAATTATTACCATGTCCTTGAGAAACGGGTCCCAAGTTACTATATTGTAAAAAGAAGTCATAGCAATTTTTATTATGAAATAATGCTAAAAGTTAAAACATTACAGGAGTGAATAAGTGCAAGTGTCTTTAGGCACAAAATACTGATAATTTGGTGTATGTTCTTCCAGCTTTTCTCCCTTATGCATATGCTCGTCTGAAGATTTCTACAATATATATTTCTGTTAACTTTAAAAATGTCATATGTGGTGATGATTTAAAAATATAGCAACAGCACAGAAGTATATAAAGTGAGAAGTAAAAGTCCCCCTTCTGCCTGTTCCTCTCACACCTAGCGGTAATCACTGTCAACAGTTTCTCTTCTACCCTTACGGGATATTTTTTTTCCATGTATATGTCCAACTTTTTAAAATCCCTCACAGGACATATATGCTTTATATACTATTTTAAACTATTTAATACATCACAGACATGGATCCTGGCATGAAGCCACTCAATAAAATTAAGTAACTGGTGTCTGTCTTTGTCAATATACATGGATTTACCTCATTCTTTTCAATAGCTGCAGCTCATTCTGTTATATGAATATATCTCAGTTTATCTCATTATTTCCTTACTGATGGGTATGTGAGCCGTTTCCAGTTTTCCTTTTTATAAAGAATGCCGCTTAAACTTTCTTATACAAATATATCTTTGCATTCTGTGAAAATGGTTTCATAGTACTAGTTCTGAAAATGAAATTGCTGGTCCTATGTCAGACTTCCTGTTTCAGAGAGCAGAATCATACAGGTCCCCCTGAGGTTGCATATGTCCTTGTTCCGGGGTTTTGCCTAAAGTGACAGGTGTCTTTGCCTGGTGTATCTCTGCTTGCCTCATGATGGTTAGACGTGCTGTTTAGCAGTTACTTATTTGTGGGATTACTGAGAGATGACTGCCTACTTCATTTTGGTAGACAATCTTTCAAAACATGGGAGCAGAATATAGAAATCTTTGCAGGTAAAAGGTCGTGAAGCTTTGCTATGAAGAACAATCTTAAGGAATGTTATCAGAGAGGGCTAGGTGTCTGTGGGCCCCTATCTGGGAGACATCCACATACCTGGCTTCTGTGTTCAGGAAGTTGTTTCAGAATCTATCCTCACCCCCTCCCCTGCTCCTAGGCCCCTGGCCTCCCTGCTGATGGGGTCAGGTCTGGCAGCTGGTGGACAAAGGTTGGAGTTCAGATAACAATCTGTAAGACCCAAATAGACCTGAGAGTTCCAGCCTCCTTTGTTGTTGACATTTACACAGGTGCCCAGAGAGCATGGCTCTGGTTTAACCACCAGTCTGGCCTCTGTGCCACTTGAAATTTCTGAGGTCCTGGGGTTGTTGCCTCATGACAAGTAGAAATCTGAAAGCCCAACCACCTTTCATGCATTGTTAACAAACATTGAATGTCTGCGCTGAGCTCAGTGTTTTGCTGGGTGCCAGAGAGTTCTGGAAGTGGCCCCTTCCCTCAAGGGGCTGAAAACTCTAGTGATCAGAGGCAATCCAGAATACAGCAGTGAGGGTGGGTGGGGGTGGGAGAGAGTATTCGGAGGATAAATGGTCATGGAGAAAATATGATAAAATGGTAAATAAAATAAGGTACAAAGTACTGCAGTGAGCAGTGTGACCCAGATTGTACTTGGAATAGGGGTTTCAGAAGGCAGGCCCTTCAGAAAAGGTTTGTTTGTTGACTCACCAGCTGAGTGATATGAAGAAAGATTGAGGCCTTGACCTCGCGAGGCCCAGCTTTGGTTCTTCCAGAGTCTTTTCTACTTAATGGAAGCTCTGAGCTCTGGATGGAAAAACCATGAGATCTAGGTCTATGCCTGGTTGTCACTGTTTAAGTGGTTTGGGACAAGTTTCTACCCTGAAACCCAGGCATGTGCCCTGACTTGGAATCGAACCAGTGACCTTTCAGTTCGCAGGCCAGTGCTCAATCCACTGAGCCACACCAGCCAGGGTAGCCTGTCATTTCTGTAGAGCACAGGTGGCAAACACAAGGCCCGCAGGCCGAATCTGGCCCTCCACTTTGTTTCATCTGGCCTGGCACCTTGTTTCCACCCGGAAGCTCTCGCTGAACTGTTAAGGAATAGTTACATTTACACAGTCCTGAAATTACATTTGGCCCTTTGAAGGCAACCTTGAGGCTGATGTGGCCCCTGGTGAAAATGAGTTTGACACCCCTGCTGTAGAGTGTTATTGAGGTCAGTAGTGTTAAATACTCACTCACACCCACTGTCTAACAGACTTGCCTTTCTTTCTTTTTAAGATTTTATTTTATTTCCAGAGGGAGGGAGAAAGAGAAGGAGAGAAACATCAATGTGTGAGAGAGACACTAATTGATTGCCTCTTGCATACCCCCAACTGGGGAACCTGGCCTGCAACCCAGGCATGTGCCCTGATAGGGAATTGAACCAGCGACTCTGTGGTTCTCAGGCTGTCACTTAATCCACTGAGCCACACCAACCAGGGCAGGTTTTTTCTTTTGTAAACCTTAGTGTTTTTCATCAGGATTCAACTAGGTATGCACATTTAAACAGAAAGAGCCAGTGTGCATGCCTGGAGATAGTTATTTTGTGTATCTAGGGTTCTGCTTCCTCACCAGGGAGAAGTGACAACTGAGGGGCCGGGCTGGGTCACCCATGGCAGTTTGTCTTTTCTCTGGATGGAGGTAGACGTTGCTTGCCATGTGGTCTTGGGGATCAGGGGCCTTTGTTCTGCCTCAGGAATCCTGGCCCCGGAGTTCTCCTTTTTCTGAGCCATAGCCCTTGACTGCATTGAGGGCTTGTGTTTTCCCTGAAGGAAGAGATGAGTTTGCAAAATTCCGGAGTCCATAGTTCTAATCTTTGGTCTCTGTGACAAGGAACCTTGTTTCTAAATGCCTTTGTTTAACTATAATTTCCTAAACTCCTGTGTGGGATCTCCAGGGCATTTGGGCGAGAACTGTAGTAAATCCTGAAGAGCCTTGTTTTGGTGGAGGACTCTTCCTCTCTTGAGGAAAGATAACCCTCATACTGCTTAGAGTCATATGGATTTAAACATACTGATTTAACATACTGATTAAAAAACCATAGCCCTTAATCTGTAGTCTCTAAATTCCTCCTTTTTATCTGTTGGATTGGTAATCAAGGTTTTAGGTATATTTCAGAGATGAATTTGTTCCTTGCAAGAGTTGGCTACATCGGTCAGTATCACCACCTTGAATTCAGGCCCTTTGCTCAGTGGAACCTGATGGCCTCTGTGTCTTCTACTTGACCTCCAATGTGCTGTAGCAGAATCTGCCTAGGTCTCTTTCTGCTGCCTTTGATGGGATATTTTGCTAGCTTTGCAAGAAGGTGGGGGTGGGTATTAGATGTTGCCCCTTGGCCCCAAGCACCACCCTTGGGCAACTATGGAATCTCTGACCCTGACCAGCTCTTTTCAAATATTAGATTCCACATCCAGCGACCTACAGTAAATGTCACATGAATGTTCCACGTGCCAAAACTGAACTCTTGGCACTGCTTCCTGAACCTGTCCCTTTTGCTGCATTCCTGACCCTTTTACCCGGGAGCCTGAGTGAGGTACTAGAGTGCCACCCTCACTCCAGCCTCTCTGCCCTTGTATCCAGCCTCCAGTCCTGATCAGTTTTCTTCCTGACATCTCTCCATTTCCCCCCACTGCTGGGGCCACTACTCCCTCACTGGCCCTTTTAGTCCAGTTTGACCCTTCTCCAGTTTAGCCTGCCTGCCTGCCTGCCTTCCTTCCTTTGATTTTTATTTCTTTATTTTTAGGGAGTGGGAAAGGGAGGGAGAAAAGGAGAAACATCCATCAGTTGCCTTTTGCACTTCCCCAACCTGGGACCCAGCCCACAACCCAGGCATGTGCCCTAACTGTTGGGAATCAAACTGGCGACCCTTTGGTCTGTGGGATGGTACGCAATCCACTGAGCCATACCAGTCAGGGCCAGTTTCACATTTCTTTCTAAATACAGATTGAGCACCTCTTTCTTTGTAAACCCTTTGGTAGCTTCCCCTCACCTTCCAAAAAGGTCCTGGCTCCTCATCATAACTTGAGCTACTCTCCACAACCTGGTTCCTGCTTACCTTTCAAATCTTCAGTGCCCCCCCACTCCCTGCAAAGCCTGTTTTTGCTCTACCAAAGTGCCTGTTTCCAGACACAGAGTGCTACTCTGGGTCTCTGGACATTTTTCTGCCTGAAGCACCACTCCACCTTTCCTCATCTGACTCATTCCTACTTAAAACTCAGTGTGGGGGTCACCTCCTTCAGGAAGCTTTCCCTAACCCCTGCATCATTCTACATATATTTACTATTTCTCCAGCCTAACACCACTCGATACTAAAATTACGTTTTCATGCTTTTCTCGTCACTTAGACGATGAGTTTATTGACTATGTTTTGCTTGTGTGTGTTGAAATATAACCCACTTTGGATATCTTATTCATTCCTGTATCTCTAATAGATGTTCAATAAATATGTGATCTGAACTGATTATTTTATCCTCAATTCTCTATGTTATAATTAATAAAGGAAATTCTTGGCTCTCTTCTTTCACCCATGGTGCCCTCACATAGACTTAGAGAAGGGCAGTCTGGGTAGAAGGGACCTTTGGAAAGCAGTACTTCCACACTTCACCTTGTCCAGGGTCCCACCAGCTGCATGGTATTAAGGGATCGGAACATCTCTATCTGGGAAGCACATGGGGAAGATTCCTAGGTCTTCATCCCAAGGAAGCAGAGCACCCTGATCCACAGCCTGAGTCATATTTGGATGGGGCTGCTATTGTCCTTTCTGAGTTTAAGGCTCCCTCTGCCTCTTGAATGATGACCAGTTTGGTGGCTGCCTGGTGGCATTGTGCTAAGGCTTGTGGTCCCAAGTTCACTGGAGTTGATTTCAGCTGGCTCTGGGACTTATGTAGCGTTTTAGCCACGTAGGTGGTGACTGGGGAAGTGAGAGACCCTGAAACAGAGTGTTAGTGCCGTCAGGGAGGAGATCGTACATTAGCGAAGCAGTGGGAGCTGTCCGGGAAAGGGTGATGTCAGGGCAGAGGCCCAGGGAAGAGGTGGCTGCAAAGGGATCAGTGCCTGAAGGAGGCATAGAGGGCCAGGAGAGACACAAATGAGGGCGGCCTCGGAGAAGCAGCCCTCTGAGGCCTGGTGAGTGATGGTGTTGGAGAGCAGGCCTCCAACACTCTACACCCCCATTTCAGGAAAGATGAGTCAGAGTAATAAGGGGATAATTTTAACATTTAAAAGACTTTATTTATTTATTTTTAGAAGGGAAGGGAAGGGAAGGAAAAAGAGGGAGAGAAACATCAATGTGTGGTTGCCTCTCTCACGCCCCCTACCAGGGACCTGGCCTGCAACCCAGGCATGTGCCCTGACTGAGAATTGATCCAGCAACCCTTTGATTTACAGGCCCATGCTCAGCCCACTGAGCTACACCAGCTAGGGCAGATGATTTTAACACTTAAAAAAACAGAACTTCAACTAGGGTAAGGAACCCAGGCAGAGTAGGGAGGAAGGTGGGGGAAGTAACAGCTGAGCCTGGTGCATGTACCTGCCCTCAGGGCTGAAAAGCAGCATGAGAGTAAGATCCACGGAGATGGAAGCCAAGACCATAATGCTCAGAACCAGTCTTTCGTCTGGACCCTCCACTGAGCCTGGGTTCTGAGCACTCAGGGACCAAAGCCATCTTCCCTTCCAGGGAGCCATATTAGAGCCAGGTCTTCAGGCTAGGATTATCAAGGGACAAGGAGGAGGAGGGTGGCTGGTATTCTTTCAGAGGTGTCCCCAGCTATGCTGAGTTGTCCTTTCTTCTGTCTGCATAGGTGTAGACGGGGTGCTACCTGCAGAGCAGGTCCTGCCAGCCTCGCTGGAGAGGATGCCCCCGTGTCCGTGATGGGCTGTGGGACAAGCAAGGTCCTTCCTGAGCCACCCAAGGATGTCCAGCTGGATCTGGTAAAGAAGGTGGAGCCCTTCAGTGGCACTAAGAGTGATGTGTATAAGCACTTCATCACGGAGGTGGACAGCGTTGGCCCTCTCAAAGCTGGGCTCCCAGCGGTCAGTCAGTGTGCAAACCCCTGTCCCGGTGCTCCCACTACTGGCCACACAGAGCCTCCCTCAGAACCACCACGCAGGGCCAGGGTGGCTAAGTACAGGGCCAAGTTCGACCCACGTGTGACGGCTAAGTATGACATCAAAGCCTTAATTGGCCGAGGCAGCTTCAGCCGAGTGGTACGTGTGGAGCACCGGGCAACCCGGCAGCCGTATGCCATCAAGATGATTGAGACCAAGTACCGGGAGGGGCGGGAAGTGTGTGAGTCGGAGCTGCGTGTGCTGCGCCGGGTGCGCCACGCCAACATCATCCAGCTGGTGGAGGTGTTTGAGACTCAGGAGCGTGTGTACATGGTGATGGAGCTGGCCACTGGTGGAGAGCTCTTTGACCGTATCATTGCCAAGGGTTCTTTCACTGAGCGTGATGCCACACGGGTGCTGCAGATGGTGCTGGATGGCGTCCGGTATCTGCATGCGCTGGGCATCACACACCGAGACCTCAAGCCAGAGAACCTGCTCTACTACCACCCAGGCACGGACTCCAAGATCATCATCACTGACTTCGGCCTGGCCAGTGCTCGCAAGAAAGGTGATGACTGCCTGATGAAGACCACGTGCGGCACACCTGAGTACATTGCCCCTGAGGTCCTGGTTCGAAAGCCCTACACCAACTCAGTGGACATGTGGGCACTGGGTGTCATCGCCTACATCCTGCTCAGTGGTACCATGCCCTTTGAAGATGACAACCGCACTCGACTGTACAGGCAGATCCTCAGGGGCAAGTACAGTTACTCGGGGGAGGTGAGTCTGTCCTGTCCCAAGGATGTTGGGAGGCCCATGGGTGGGGGTTCTGTCCTGCAGCTTTCCATCAGAGGGATGTGCTCTGACGGCCGTGCTAGTGGGGCCAGGCAGGTGAATTAAAAACGATGCAGTGAGACTGGTGGGGTGTCTGAGTTTGAGTGAGCCCTGAGGCAAGGACTTGGGAGCAGGTAATTTAATTGGAATGTGATTCCAATAAGCACAAGTGAAGGGTGGGGAAAATGAGGCAGAAAGGGAAGAAGGCAATAAAGGATACATTAATGAGTGGGCTGCCATTGTGGACCCTGGAACTCAGTCCCATTGGGGACTCTCAATAATTATGTGGAACGTGTCTCAGAATTGTACCCTTGAGGGGCAGGGAAGTGGGTGGTTTTTAATCTATCGACTCCTGTATGAGTCAAGAATTTCTTTGAGGGCTTTAAATCTCTAGCACTTCTGGGCTATCCTGAATGCCAGCTAGTGCCAGAGAAGGTCTTGCGGCAAAGAAGCAGAGAGCTGCAGGCACTGGCAGTGGGAAGCTGTTAGCACACAGGCAGGAGCACTGCAGCAATAGGTGAGCTCAGGTGGGTCGATAGGATGTGAGGCAGGGCCTCCATAGTATCTGCTCCATAGGGACTGGGACAAGCTAGAGTGGCTATGCCCTGTTCAAAGGAGCAGCTGCTACTCATCTCTGCTCAGCTTTGCCACACAGCACTGAGAAACTGAGGACCCCACACTTCCAGACATTCCAGCTTTTTAAAGAGAATCAGAAAAATCTAATCTTAAAGTGTTGGAATTAATTCACATATTTAAAGCAGTACCTTGTATGCCAATCAGTGCTAATCTGCAGGCCAAATTCAAACAGCTGGCCATCAGTTTGTGTCTTTGGATCCACTGATACCTGGAAAAAAAATCCATCAGGTTTCAGCAATGCTGGGAGCTGAAGGAAGGTGTGGAAAAAGTAAGAGCTGGTCAGTTCTGAGGCAGGATGCTGACTGGGTAGGAAATGAGGCTGACTCCAGGGAACAGCTCTGCAGCCTGGAGCATGGTGGTGTGCTCAGAGAGGCTGTGAAGAAAAGAATGTTTTACGGCTTCATGTAGGAGGTAAAATGAGCTTTGTAGGATGACAGGATTCTGCCAAGGCAGTGAGGGCCCTCCCCCGAGTGCTCCCCACAGTGTTCCCCTCAGCCTTGGGCTTGCTGAGGAACTGTCCATGCCTCTTAAGTAACCAGCATGGAGGGAAGGGAAACTCTGGGACCAGATCCCTTTAGCAGCCCAGCTTTCCTTCCAGGGATTTCAGACTGGGCTCTCTCTGGCCCCAGACAGTTGACCCAGAGCAGCATTTCCTGCAGAAGTTACCCAAAGCCTCACGACACTTTGCCTTCAGCACTCGAGGTCCATGCTCCATCATCCTCCCTGTCAGCTTCCAGATGTTGTGGGGTCAGTCAAGGACTTCCCTCGTGGCCAGGTGGGGGCTGTCCTCTGGGGAATTCCCAGGCCATGTTTCTCAGGGTGGTGTGAGGAAGGGAGGGAAGCCTTCCTCTTCAGGCCACCTCTGTGCTGGCCACAGGCAAAGGAGAAACTGGAACATTCTCCAGCTCTTCCCTAAAGTCTCCCATGTTTTCTTCCTCGCTCCAAATGCATTCAACAAAACACGCACTGAAGTGGTGGTGGGGTGGAAGCCCAGGCTGCAGTGGGGTGGTCACAGAAGACACTGTCCCACTCACTCTCTGGGCCTGGGCCAGGATTCATTGTAGGCCAGAAGACCCAGAATGTACCTCACAGAGGCAGTGTTGAGAGGCAGCCCTGCCTGGTTTGCTCTGCTCTGGGAGCTCTAGCCCCTGGATCTCTGTGTGGTGCCAGGCTACTGAGGGTCCTGCTGGCAGAGGGAGTAGCAAGCTCAGCTGAGGAGGCAGGGAGGTTTCCCAAGAGATGCTGACAAAGGAAAGACTCTTTAGAGAAGTCTGTAGGTTTGCCCCAAAGTTCCTGATTCTGGCAGTTGTTAAAAAGGCAGTTTATCTAATTGGAGCTTGTGGAGGCTTGCTAATAGGCTATTGATTATCTGAGGGTAGAGAATGATGAATGGGGTATGGGATGGACTCAGGCCTCCTGCCCCTATTGTAGCCACAAGATTGGGTCCTGAGGTTCTACTTTCTGCTTCACTAGAATCACAAGGCATGAATCTGGGGCTTTCAAAGTTTAGGGGGCACTGCCCAGTGTTTGGCCCTACTACCTTTAATCAGTTTCCACTTCCAGAGTTGAATTCCTGGCCAGCCCTGACTATACCTGTCTGTTACCAGGAGCTTGGCTGACCCTCAGAACAAATTCCACCACCGTATGACGGAGAGCTCTGGATCGGGAGGGATTTGTCTGGCATGTTTTCTGGGTAAGGAGGCCTCATCATAAGATCAGGCTCTCTGAACTGGAGACCAGTTGTCTGTCTTTCTGTTCTACTGGTCATTGCCTACCCATAAGTGCACCTGGGGAAGATCCCCATCCCCATGGAACGTAAGATTGCTAGAAAGGGCTAGAAATAGAAAATGTCCCCATAATGAACCCTTATTGTCATGTATATGCCAATGCAGGCCTTGGCATGGAGCCCCTGGGCCTGGGCAATCTGGAAGATGGGCTATCTTCCAGGCTCAAGTCAGGTGGCTGGCCTGGCCTCCCTTCTTAGGGCTGGGCCCTGCCCCTGCCCTTAGTCCAGCCATCTACCTTATACTCTGTGGTAGTCATTTGCCCTTATAAAGACTATCTAAATGAATAAGGCCCTGCCAGAAAACCTGTCTGAGAGCATGCCGTGATGAGGTGAGAGTTTCAGTCTAACTCCCTGTGTAAATAAAGGACTATACACTCTGAGCTCAGCAAGGTCTGGAGGTGTGCATTCCTTACCTGACAGTACGTCTTCTGGTACTTGGTTCCTTTTTAGGGACACTTTTCCTGCCCCTTGCCCCCTCATAGTGGTGTCTCATGTACTCCAGGACCTGTCCCACAGGCTTGTTCCCTGAGGGCTCTGTCCGTGCAGCCCCCTGTCAGGCTCAGCGGTTTCTATGGACTTGAACAGAGAACTTCCTGCAGGATGTAGGCTTTGAGCAGGAGGAGGCTCAGAGAAGGGGGCATTACTGGCTGTGCTTCAAAATAAACAGATTGGGAGTATGGAGCAGAGGTTGGCGAGGGTGAGAAGGTCTGGTGTTTGGTGTCAGGAGCTCTGTAGTGCTGGAGGCTTCTTGGGGATTGGAAGCCTTAGGTGGGAGGGAGCCTTTTGGTTTCTTGATGGTGAGGGGGGAATGCACCAGAAAGTGTTGTGGGAGATTAGCAGGAAGACTTACTGAGGGCTATTGGAATAATCCCAGCTTGGCCTCCTGGGGATGTTTGGGGCAGATCTGGAGTCCCAGAAAGTGGGCTTTAAGTGGTACACATGAGCCATCATTTAGGAAGGGAAGGAGTTGGGGGTAGAGCCCTCCTGTGGCTCTGCAGGCTCATCAGCTTGTGAGGGCAGATTGAGAAAGGACTCAGGCTGCCCTCTGGACCAGAGAGTACATAGGGCCCTACCTTGACATCACCAGGTGGAGTCCATTGGCAGAGGGAAGCACACCAAGTGGGTCCTTCTTTAGTACCCTACCCACCCCGATCCAGATAGTCTATATACTCTAGCCCCAAGCCTCACCCCATTCCCTGTGTACCACATACCCAAGACATTTGCTCCACTTACATACTCCCCATCTTTTGCTCAGGCTTTCCCCTCTGCTCCCAATCCTTAGAAGAGGTCCATTGCTTCCTTTCCAAATAATGCTGACCGCTGCCATCATGTAGTGCCTATTGAGGACCCTCAAAATCTCTAACCTCTACAACAGTCATGTGGGGGTAATCCGCCCCCCTCACCTTTACAGATGAGGAAATTGACGCTAGTGAGGTTAAGTAACTGGTCCACCACGTTCATGCCTGGGACTCGAACCAACGACCTTTCAATTTGCAGGCTCGTGCTCAATCCACTGAGCCACACCAGCCAGGGCTCAGGCCTTGGATTTAAATCCAGGCCATTTTGGCTTTCCCATCCCCAGTCTGCTGTCTCTGACAAATGCTTCAGCATGTTGTTGGACTCTGTTTTTGGACTTTCTTGGGCTGTGGTCTGAGGGCATCTCTCTCCTCCCTGGCTTATGAGGTCCTTGAGGACACTGTGTATATCAGTATATATGCTCTCAGTACTTTCTCCTGGCTTCTCCTGAGGGAAGTACCACTGGTTGCTGGTGATGCTCTCAGAAGGAACCCAAAAACTACTGGCTGGCAGGCAGACCAGGCTCTCCATGCCAGCTGGGTGTGTTCTCTTCTGGGGGCTGGACTCCAGGAAAAAGTGGGGAGACTGCTGGCAATATGCTTAGGGGGATTGCTGGCCAGACCTACTTAGAAGCAAAGGTTTCCTGGAAGAGGAAGGAGAGCTGGGAGTGAAGAAGGCTGTGACAGATGGTTTTGAGAGGAGAGATCTGAATACTTACCTAGTGACTGGAAGTGCTAGAGTGGAGAGGGCCAAGCTAGAGTCACAATGGACACGATGGGGAGACACATTGACCAGATGTGAGGAAGGCCTGTGTGACTGAGAGCAGTCTGAAGACACAAAGAGCCACCTTGAGAGAGCAAGCTGCCTGTCATGGAAGGCACCAGAAGGGCTGGAGCAGCTGTTTCTAAAGGAGTGAGTGACACAGAGAGTGAGTCATCATCTGCACGCCCATACTAGAGGATTGTTATGGTTCCACTTGCGGATTCTGTGATTCACTTGATGTGAAATGTGACACTGCTGGCCTAATGTCATTGCTTTTGTTAAGAGTTCTATTCCTAGAGGTAGGACAGATGAAGTGGCTCTTGGAGGACTGATGGCAGAGAGATGCCATCAGCAGCTTTGCTGCCACTCCATGTTCAGCAACCTTTAATTGTCATACGCCTCTGTTTGGGCAGGCTCTGAGCTGTGGGCAAGACTGGGTGACAGCACCAGGAACAGATGGGCCTGGGCAAAGGCAAAGCCTTTCATAGGGCCTCGTTCAGGAGAGTGAGTGCTGCTGTGCAGAGTGTAGAATCCTAGTGGGGCAGGAAGCCCACCCACAGGACCCGTCTGCCACTGTCTGGGAGATAAGTGTTGGTGGGAGGTGGCTCCCCAGGGGTGGGTTTCTGGGGGGTCCAACGCCAGTTAGTTGGGCCATCTTGTAATTCTGGTGGCCCTGTGGTAGGGTGAGTGCCAGAGTTGACACTGACATTCCCGTCTCAGCTCTTCTCCACTTTCTAAAGTGACTCTGCTGCGAGGGGTTGGGGATGAAGTGAAGTGGAGACGGTGCGGCCCATCTCCGTGTGCTCTAGGTGAAGGGGCGCCTGTGGGGGCTGGTCGTGCAGCCTGGTTCCCGTGCTCGGACGGGGAGCCCCTGAGTGAGGGGATAAGACCTGGCCCCAGAGCCATGGGGAGGACTGCCTGGGGATGTGGGAAAGCTGGAGACCGGATGTGCATTTGGGCAGCAGAGAGAATGCAGGGAGGTGGGTGGTATGTTTCCTGGCTCCTGCTTGGATTCTGCTGGATGCCTTTAATTGCCTCATGTTCCCACTTCAGAGCATATGGGGGCTGTGATGGACCATCAGTTCTTCATTCTTTTCTCACTGCCCCCTCCTCCCTGAGTCAGAGGATGGCTTTCCTGTGTCTGTTTGAATAGCTGACATAACAAAAAATTGTAAGTTGATTTAGAATTCTTTGCTCAGTGGCATCCCTAAACCCTTGTTTCCTGCCTGCCTGTTGGTGGCTGCTGTGTATCAAGTGCTGGATGATGATGCTGGCTATATGTGAGGGTCCCAGCAGGACAAGCAGTGCCCCCATACCTGTTCAGAAAGGATCCCTCGGCAAGGGCCATGTGTACATACCTCACCAAAGCTCCTGGTACCTAGTAGGTGTTCAACAGATAAGTCTCCCTTCACTGCAGGAGCAGAGGCCTTCAGATCCCTGTCTGGTCACTGTGGTTGGGAACCTCCTCTTGCTTGGAGACCTCTTGGAGGAGTACAGGAGTGGCTCCCTCCTTGTGGGGGCAGGAGACAGGCTCTGAGTGGAAAGCAGGAACATCCCCCGTATGTGCCAACTCTGGGCCACCCCTTGGCTCCCTGGAGCCCTGCCCTGTCTTCTAGGCACCCCTCTGCTACTGCTGTCCTGGTTGCATACTCCCCAGAAAGCAGTACACTTCTGTGGTGGCAGAAACAGGTGCCCATCTTTCAGTATTGCTGTATTCAGCCATTCCCATCAAAGTGCCTTGCTTTGGCAACCTATAGCGTCTCATTGACTCAGGGTCAGAGCTGCTTCTCATGGCTGCTGTTTCCCACCCCCAGGCCCCACCGAGGCCTCTCCAACAAAAGGGATGTGTCAAGGGTTGTGTTCGGAGTGGTTACTGGTACACCATCTATCCCTTCCCTTTCTTGCTGTTACTGTCTGTCTCCATCAGATAGCTCTGCCCTCTCAAAGGCCCTGTCATTTCTAGGCCCTCATATTCCTCTGGGAGCTGCTAGGGCTGTTGTCTCCCCCACATCCTGACCTCTTTAAATCTGTTGATGGCCTCCCATACACATCTCCCTCCTGCCCCTGCTGAGGTGGAAGCCCCTGGTCCAACCACTCCCTGCCAGCCATACCTCTCCAGGAACTCTGTCCTCAGTCAGTTCTGCCGTCATACAAGGTCACCCTTCTCATGCATGCCTGTCTGGCCTGTTTGTCTGTCTTCTTGTGCAATTGTGGTGCCTAGACCTGAGCACCACTCCAGTGTGACCTGACCAGTTGGGCAGAAAGCTAGCACCTTCATCTCTTCACTCATCTTGCTACCTCGTCTTGACCAAGTGCCTGCCCTGGGCCGAGTTCAGTGTACCAGGGACACAGACAGACCTTTGGGGGCAGAGGCCACAGTGTGAGCGATATGCTGACAGACATTGGGTTTCCAAACTGCCTCGGAAATTAGAATTCTAATTAAAATAGAATTAGAAATTAAAAAAAATAAAAGCCTGGTTGGGCCCTGGAAACTACCTGGCCTCAGCAGAACCCATGGGTGGAGACAGAAGAAACCACTATGCAGCAGGCTGTGAGATACAGAGTCTTCCAAGGCTGATCCAGGACACTGTTATCAGCAGGTATTACTCGTCTGCTGGCACAGGTTGCCCATGTCCCCCTGATTCCGCGTCGAGTGCTTGGCATCTTTCCTGACTCTTGAGTTGTGCTTTGTCTCCCGCTTGTCCCTGTCCTCCACTTTGTGGGCTCTGGGCAGGAGCAGGTACAGGCATGGGATTTCATTTTGTTACTCTTCTCAAGTTTCAGATGCAGCTTTACTGACCTTGAAGTTGTGCCTTTTCTCATTTTTATCTTCATTATCTGCTTCTTTTTAAAATTATTTATGTTCAAGAGGTATTATTTTTTTTTAATATTTTATTTATTTTTAGAGAGATGTGAAGGGAGGGAGAAAGAAAGGGACAGAAACAGCAGTGTGTGAGAGATACATCAATTGGTTGCTTCTTGCACACCCCCAACCGGGGACCTGGCCTGCAACCCAGGCATGTGCCCTGACTGGGAATTGAACCAGTGACCTTTCGGTTTGCAAGCCAGCAGTCAGTCCATGAGCCACACCAGCCAGGGCTCTCTGCCTCTTTTTAAAACTCTATTACCTTCCTTCTTTTTCTCCCCTCAGGTTCTCTTCCCAACGTCCTTCTCTTTTCTGCTGCTTGGTCCCCATCTACCCCCTGCCAGGTCCCAGGGTGGTGGGTTCTGTCTGGTCTGGAAGCCCAGGCACTGGGATGGTGAGTGTCTTGCCCAGAGGAGGGGATACTGGTTCCACTGCCATAAAGTGTCTAATTTTGCTGAAGTTTTCAAAACGCTTGTCCTCGTGGGCAGCGTCAGTGTGTGCTGTTCTTGTGTCACAACGGTTCTGTTCTCCTGAGTGCGCCTGAAGCTCTGTTTCCTAGAATTTCCAGTGTGCCCTTTTCTCTGCTCTCATTCCGGCCCAAGAAAGTATAGGAAGGAGGCCTTTGAGGGTGGGAATTCTGGGTCTGAAAATACATCTTGAGACAAAGCTGAGGGAAGAACTGAGTCATGGGAGCAATGCCCAGGCAACTTTCTTCCCTTGCTTCCCCTAACAGCTCTTTGGTGGCCTTGTTCTTAGCCAGGGAATCTTCCCCATCATGGGCTAGAAAAGAACACATACATGTCAGGAGGTCAGATTGGCTTAAATGTTAGATGCCATGCTTTTCCTCACAGCCAAACAAGGAAAAAATACGGTAGCCATCTTTTTAAAATCCAGGACTTTAGAAACTAGGAAAGACTTAGAATTTGTTGCATTTAGCTCCTTTTTCTTAAAATTGAGGAGACTGTGATTTCTCTAAGGTCTAGAGCAGGTAGGCTAGAACATGGGTTGCTGGGCTTGTAGCCTAACACTTAATCTGTCACCCAGATGCCATCTAGAGAGACATCAGGCCTTTCTCACTCCTCACTTGAGAGTGGGAAGACCTGCCTGCCAGAGGGTGTCTAGGGCAAGCCCTGTGGGCTGGGTTTGCTGCAGGAAAGAAGCAGCTTCCTCCTTTCTCTGCAACCAAGGCCAGAGAGCTGTCTTTATCCTTTGTTCCCTTAGCCCTTGAGCTCCAGGTGAGACCACTGGTAGTGGCTTGGGTAATCTTGCTAGGTCCTTATGACATTAAAGGTAGAGCAAGTTATGCCCTGACTGGTGTGGTTCAGTTGATTGGGTGTCGTCTTGTAAGTCGAAAGGTTGCAGGTTCGGTTCCTGGTCGGGGCACATGCCCAGGTTGCGGCTTCAGTCCCTAGTTGGGGCAGGTGTGAGGGGCAACCAATTGGTATTTCTCTCTCACATTGATGTTTCTCTCCTTCTCTTCTATCCCCTTCCCCCTCTCTCCAAAAAAAACAAAAAAGGTAGAGAAAGTTAAAGGGGCTGTGGAATAAGGAGGTGCATACTTTGAGCTGGAGTGGAAAGCCCTTTGGGATTTGGTGCCTCCCTCCCAAGGGCGATTTGGATTCCACTGCTGAGGAGTGACTGGTCCAGCAGGAGCAGGGAGTAAAGAGGGTGAAGCTGGTAGTGGAGAGCCCACGGGAGAGGTCCCTCCTCTAGACCCCGTTAGCTTCTCTGCTATGACAATATCAGTAGTAGCTACCCTGGCTGCCAGGGGGCAAGGACTCTGGAGGGTATGGACTAGAGAGAAGGGCAGCTAACCCGATGGTCAGAGCTGGATGGAGGTGATGTCCCCTTCCAGCAGCCTCTCTGTCCTCAGGACAGAGCCCATCCCTGCCCACACAGCTCATGAGAGACTTGTGGAAAGGAGAGTGTAAGCTGTCCTCCTGGGTGTGACAGCTGTCCTCTGACCCCACAGCAGAGGGAGACCCGAGTGTCTGGGGACAAGGCAGACTGACATTTTAACATTTTCTTCCATGTCCCGTGCTCCCTGGCAACCCAGAAACAGGTGGAAGCCTCTGGGAGACTGACCAGGTTGGTTCCCGGGGCCTGTCCCTTCTGTCAGTCACCTGAGGCCCATGAGTATCCCTGATCTGGGCCCAAGTCTGCTAAGGCGAGAGTTCTGTTCCTTACCCAGAGCCTCCAGTTAGGGTTGTGGAAACCCAAGGGCGTGACTGTTTAATCATTTTTCTTTTCCTTATGCCCAGGATACTTCCTGGCCAGTCAGTCTAGCCATAGGCTGACAGACATACTCATGTTTTCCAGAGGCCCAGGCATGTTGAGGAAGGGGGCGGGTTAGTCCATAGGTGCTGAACACTTTCTCAGGAGGCACCGGATTGGATTTAGGGCCAGCAGCACGGCCATGGAGCTCAGAAAGACAGTCTTTTCTGAGCCCCGTTGGAGACCGCATAGGGCTCCCAGAGGCCCCTATTCTGAGAGTCAGCACAAGCTCTGCCCCACTGTTAGTGGGCTAGGTGAGGACCCCTTCCTGTGTTCCGCTTGCCTGACATCCTGCTGCAAGTCCCTCAGGGTGTGAGGGTTAGGCTGGGGGCCGTTGGCACAACCTAGTTCTCAGGTCAGCGTGGCTTCAGTCGTATTGGCTCGGGGGACCCACCAGGCTCAGCTACTCACAGCTCTTCCAAGACAGGGAGAACTGGGGCCTGCCAGAGAGGGCTGGGCTGGCCCTAAGACAAATGAGTCCATCTGTATTCTGCTCACAGTCTCACGTACACAAGTAATTGGAGAGATAAGTGTTTGGGGGAGTCGGAGGGGCAGATCAATCCGACTCACTTTGGCCCTAATGGGCTGGCCACTCTAGAAGCAGCAGGGGTCGATGCCTGGTGTGTGCCTGTGCCACTCTGGAGATCGAGATGCTTAAGCCTACATGGCAGGTGTGGTGAGAAGCCCGTCTAAGACTACATTGGACTGGTTGGGAGCTGCAGGGGGCCTTGGTTTGGGTGCGTGTGCATGTAAAGTGGAGAGGCCTCCAGTCCATCTGTGTTCAAGTTGTTGGCTTGTGGGTCCAACTTTGCAGCTATTTATTCTTTCATCTGCAGGAGTTGCCCCTCTTCTATCTTGGCTAGACCAAGGGGCAGGGGTAGAATCCATGTCCTAGCCCTGCTTGCCTAGCCCAGTCTGCCAGCTGTGTCTTGGGGCTGTCCTACCAACAGGCCAGGCTGAGCTACCGTATGTTCCCCAGTGATTTCTCCTTTTCTTCAAGACCATAAAAGATGGCAGAGCAGCACTGGTATTCCCATGACCCAACCCACTCAGTTCTAGATATGCTGTGTCCATCAATGGCCCCATTGTGCCTGCTTCTCTCCATCTCTCCATTGAGTGATGGGGGCTGTAGTGCGTGTCTGTGGTCCAGACTAGCTGGCCCCTCACGTTTTCTCTTTGTGTTCAGATGGCAGCAGCAAGCCATGGGGCTTTCTTGAAGTAGGAGGGCCATTGCTCCCTGCTCCCCTCACTACTCTCAGACAGCAAGGTATTTATGGGCCTCCCTGGGACACATGCTCCTGAGGCCTTGACTGCTCACCTTCCTCCTGAGCGCCAGTATCTGTCACCCCTGGAAACTCTGGGAGCTGGCCCATTGTTGCGGAAGACCCTGTTAGGTGGCTGTTTAGAAATGTGGTCTCTCTGTTACTTTCTTTCAGTTCAGCTCAGTAAAACTTGAGATTTGCCTTCCAAAGAGCAGGGAAGGGTAGCAACGACAAGTTGCTCCCTCCACCATCTTCAGGACTCTACATGAGTGGACTCCTTGCTCTACCTCTGTACCCTAGTGAGGAAGGGCTGTGGGAAGGAGTTGGAGGTCAAGGGAACCTAACTGGGGGCAGCGATAGTGCTTAAGTGTGTCTCCTGAATAGGCACATAGCTGTCCCAATTGTAGGCTTTCAGATTTTCCTGTATCCTCTAGACAGTGCATTCAGGGGTTTTGCAAGGTGAACAGCACTGTGCGGCGGAACAGGAAGATCTCACCTGGCAGGAAGGAAGGTGATGGGCATCTACCACAGACTCAGCAAAGATCCTAGCCACCCACCCTCTAGGGAGCATCAGAGCCCATACTAGAGTGCCCCTGGAGGATGCTGGGACTTGGAGCAGTGCTGTGTCTGCCCTCCTCCAGCATAGGGGCTCAGGGCCCAAGGTGTCTGGACCCTGCCTCCTGAGCCCTGTGGCCTTGAAGCAGCTCCAGAGGAGGGCACAAAGCGCGCTTTCTGCTGTTCCTCCCTAGAAAACAGAATGTGCTAAAATGAGGCTGAGCCCTGGCTGGTGTGGCTTAGTGGGTTGAGTGACAGCCTGCAAAACGAAAGGTTGCCTGTTTGATTCCCTGTCAGGGCACATTGCCTGGGTTGCAGGCCAGATCTCTGGTTGGAGATGTATGAGAGGCAACCAATTGGTGTTTCTCTTGTACATTGATGTTTCTTTTCTCCCTCCCTCCCCCTGCCTCTAAAAAATAAATAAAATCTTTTAAAAAATATGAAGCTGGTGCAGAGCACTGCCAGGAGCCCTTGCATGGCTTAGAGAGGTCATGTAGACTGGAGAATGTCCCTGCCTGGTCCGCAAGAACCCTCTCTCCCCTCAGCAGATGGAGGAATCTAGCTGCCTTGAATCGTTTCCTTTCCTCCCTGGGTCTGGGAGGCTGAGGCTGATGCAGGCCTGTCGTGGTTGCCCACCACTGCTTTGTTAGTAGAGGAAGGGCGTGCCCTCTCTTTAAGGACTAGGAGATTTGCCTCTAAGTGGCCTGGTGTGGGCATCCAGGGATTAGAGCTTAAGTGTGGCTCTTGGAGACTGTCAAGACCTGCTGGGAACAGGACTTCCAAAATGACAAGTATGTCTGGAAGGCTATAAGCAGGATCTCCAGAACAAGAGAGAGCACACAGGCCTTTTTTTTTTTTAAGATTTTGTTTATTTATTTATTTATTAGAGAGAGGGGAAGAGAGACAGAGAAAAACACCACTATGAAAGAGAAACATCAGCCCTGGCTGGTGTAGCTCAGTGGATTGAGCACAGGCTGCGAACCAGAGGTCGCCGGTTTGATTCCCAGTCAGGGCACATGCCTGGGTTGCGGGCCAGGTCCCCAGTAGGGGCCAAGTGAGAGGCAACCACACATTGATGTTTCTCTCCCTCTCTTCCTCCCTCCCTTCCCCTCTGTCTAAAAATAAATAAATAAAAATTTTTTAAAAAAGTGATTACTGATAAGATACTTATTTAAAAAAAAAAAAAAAGAAAGAAAGAGAAACATCAATTGGTTGCCTCTCTCATGCCCCTAACTGGGGACCTGGCCTGCAACCCAGGCATGTGCCCGGTGTGCCCGGACCAGGAATTGAACTGGTGACCTTTCAATTTGCAGGACAATGCACAACTCACTGAGCCAGTCAAGGCAGTTCTTAAAATTAAAGATGTTGCCCTGGCTGGTGTGGCTTAGTGGATTGCAGACCCAAAAGTCACTGGTTTGGTTCCCAGTCAGGGCACATGTCTGGATTGCAGGCCAAGTCCTCGATTGGGGGCATGCGAGAAGCAACCAATTGAAGTTTCTCTGACATTGATATTTCTCTCCCTCTCTTTCTCCCTCTTCTCCCCTCTAAAAATAAATAAATAAAATATTTAAAAAAATTAAAGGTGTTTATGCTCAAGATGAAACAAGTCTGTAGTCAAGATATGTGCTCATGTGTATATGGCAAAGAACAGCATAGTGACTTCTGGTGGCAAACTGAACAAAACCAGAGTAATCAGGGAGAAGGTGACTCATGCTCATAGAAATGGTGTCATGGTCTGTGCTAAATCCCAAAGCAACCTGCCTGCTGAGGCCATTGGACACACAATCCATGTAATACTGTACCCCTCAAGGATTTAAACTTATTGAAAACTAAATAAGTAAAAATGGATTTGTTCTCTTGAAAAAATTAAAAAAGCCTGGCTAAGGATATAGATGAGAGTTTGAGTCATTCCCTTTAAAACCCCTGAGTTATAGTGGTCCTGGGGTAAGTTGGTGGTGGTGGGGGGGTGGTCTTGACAGGGCCCACCTTCCTGAGCCTGAGCCAGGCTTTGAGTCCAGGAAACCTTAGAAGTTTGCTCCTTGGGGAGGGGTGCAGACCCTTCTTGTCAGATGCCTTGTCAAAACAGCCTCTGCTCTCTGGTTGGGGAAGGGAGGCTCAGAGTGTTCTACACTGGAAGAGCCAGGCAGTGACTCTGGGGGGAGAGTGCACATGCTGGGCAGGCCTGAGTGCTGTGGTAGTGGCATTGTTGGGTTGGGGAAGGCACTGCTGAGTGCTCTCACTCTAATGCTTGTCCTTGGCCTCTAGCCCTGGCCCAGCGTATCCAACCTGGCCAAGGACTTCATTGACCGCCTGCTGACAGTGGACCCTAATGCCCGAATGACTGCAATGCAGGCCCTGAGGCACCCGTGGGTGGTGAGCATGGCAGCCTCTTCGTCCATGAAGAATCTGCACCGCTCCATCTCCCAGAACCTCCTCAAACGCGCCTCCTCGCGCTGCCAGAGCACCAAATCTGCCCAGTCTACACGTTCCAGCCGCTCTACACGCTCCAACAAGTCACGCCGCGTGCGGGAGCGGGAGCTGAGGGAGCTCAACCTGCGCTACCAGCAGCAATACAACGGCTGAGCTGCCTGGCAGTGGTCGAGACATGGCATGGTCCCAGCCTGGTCACACACTGCTATGCCATCTGGGCCCACTGCCCTCTCTGGAGATGGGCCTCTATGGCCAGTGGTAGGTGAATGGCCCAGCCACTTCTCTGTGCCTTCAGTAGTCCCTCTCCTCACCCCTGGCCTGGTGTGACAGAATGGAGGGAGCCCAGGGGGCTGGGAGCCCTCTGAACTAGGAGGCTGGCCTGGCACTGATGTTCCTTTAGGTGGGTAATTGCTCTAGTACAAGTTGGGGAAAGGGTAGGACCTGGCCTTCAGTCTCCTTGACCCCTTGCCCTTGGCTCTTCCCCAGACCAAAGAAGCAGGCAGTGCCAGACAGAGGGTGTCCTGTGGTTCCAGGACTCTTTGGGACAGTTACTTCTGGAAACCTCCCTTACCTCCACCAAACCTTCCTACCTGGCCCCCTGCATTCCACAGCACCCTGATCCTGATGATTATGCTCCGGTGAGAGGCCCAGGTAGGCACAAAATTTGTGCCTTGGCTGGACTCACACCCCTTGGCTAAGTCTAAACAGCCCCCCACCTCTCAGCCAAGATCTGTCTTCCTTCATGGAGACTCGAAGGACAACTCCTGGCCCCAGGAATTGCCAGGACCTCTGGTGGTAGGGCCATGGCACGGAGCTGGGCCCTTCCGGACTGTGTGGCCCTGTTGGTAGCAGGCTGGTGCCAGGCTCCAGCCTTCCTCTGACTGTGAGAGAGTTCCTGCCCACCACTAGCTACTGCTCTCAGTGCCTCCTTTGCAGAGACTACCACCACTTTCCTCTTCCCCTAGGTGCCTATTCTATTTTCCAGGTGCCTCCTTCCCGACTGTGGGGCATTAAAGGGAGCCCCACTGCTGCTAGCTGGGGGATGGAGGCACCTGGGCCAAGGCAGAGGGCAGGGCTTCCCAGGGAGAAGCCCCATCAGGGTTCCGGTGCCAGTCCTGGTTCTACCCTTGGTACTTCCATGGCCCTTTCCTTTCAGGCTCTGCTCTTCCCTCCTCTGCAGCTGCGTGAAGGCGCCATCTAGTGACTGGCATGAGTATAGGCAGCCCAGGAACCTTGCTCACCCTTCACCCTCCAAGAGGAAGTGGGAAGCAAGGAGCTGCTGCTTTGAGGGAGGGTCTCCGGGCTGCTCTACTCTCCCCTTCTGCTGAGCTTCTGCGCAGCTCCCCCTGGAACTTAGCCAAACTGTGTGATCTGCCTCTGAACCCTGAGCACCTGGGGCACTGGTCTTGCCTAGTCCAGCCTGTCCCTGCTTCCTTTCACAGCATTCCCCTTGCAGTCTGGGCTCCACTGAATCTCAGGCTTGAGGGAGCCCCTGCAGGAGGTGAGTGGAATTAGGTGGCTGCTTTCCCAGAGGCCTGAGCCAGATATTCCCATGTCAGTCATGGTGCCCCCCTATCCCCCCAAACTGGGCTGGAACCCAGGCCCCTCCCTCTGCAGCTGCTTTCAGTGGGTTGGGAGGAGCCAGGGCCCAGCTTTAGCCTTAGCTAGATTGCAGGGCCCCCGCCAGCAGGGAGGGTTGGGCCCTCACTCTGTTCCTCCCCGTGATAGCTTTGGGCCAGGCTCTTCTCTTTCTGCATGTGCCACCTCCAGTGGGAAACCAAGCCAAAGAGACCACTCTGGGCCAAGTCGATTGTGCCTTATACACCCCCTCCTTCTGCCCCCAGTGTCTCTGGTACAAGGCAGTGGAGAGCCCCAGCCCCATGGCCTCAGAACTCCCCTCACTTTTCCAAGTGCCTCTGTGGGCCTGAAGTCTTGGGAATTATTTCCTCTCTTGCTCCAGATAGGCCTGGTCTTGAAGGTAGGGAAGAGAGTGATTGGACACTTGGGCCTTTGATAGGCTCACCTGGGCCTTTATGCCATGGACCATGGGTGGAGAATGTGCAGTTATTTATTTTGTATACTCAGTTTGTAAATGTATCCTCTGTACTCAATAAACAGGCTGCCCTCCTCAGGGAAGGCTGCCCATTCCGACAGCCCAGGCCCATTGCTGTGGGCCAAGGGGTCACCCGGGAGAATGAGGGGTGGGTGGGCCCAGACTGGGCATGGCTGCTGTAGGAAGATTCTGACCCCTCAACACCTGCCTTGCTGGAAGACAAAGTCCAAGTGGGAAGAGACTCCTGTGAGCCAGGAGAACAAACCAGATGACACAAGAGGATAGAGTCTGGGGTCTTTATGGCATTAAGAGAGGAGGGGCCTGTGGTTAGGCTCAGCCTTGGGCTGTGACCTGGTTGATCCAGGTGCTGAACTTGCTAACCCGAGTGTACATGGCAGGTGCGCGCACATTGCAGTTGCCGGTGCCCCAGGAGACAATGCCTATCAGCACCCACGTGTTCCCCTTCTGGCAGACAAGTGGTCCTCCAGAGTCACCCTGAGGGAGGGAGAGGGAAGACGTCAGCATGGGGTCTAGGGGGTGCCAGAGGACAGGACAGGGTGTTGGTGCTCACCTGACATGAGGAGGCCCCTGAGCCACCTGCACAGATCATGGAGTCGGTGATACGTGAGCCCCAGTACTGCTGGCACTGACTCACAGTGACCAGGGGCAGGGCCACCTGCTGCAGGCGTGCTGGGGTTATATTGCCTGTGTGCCAGGAGGGGGTAGTTAGGCCCCAGACACCTTGTCCTCACCCTAGCTCTCCCACCCATTTCTTTGGCCCAAGCTCCCACCTGTGCCACTGATGCGGCCCCAGCCAGTGGTGACACAAGTGAGGCCTGAGGACAGTGCCTCATTTGGGGAAGCCAGGCAAACGGGGGAGATGTATGTTGTGTACTTGGCTGGGGAGGCAAGCTTCAGTAGTGTCACATCATTGTTGAAGGTGCTGGGGTTCCAGTATGGATGTGTGATGGCCTGTGAAGTCAGGAAGGGGCCACGTAAGATGGGGTGAGCATAGGTCCCCAGGGGGCCTATGATGCTGAGGGG
The DNA here is from genome assembly GCA_007922815.1 of Macrotus californicus. NCBI lineage: Eukaryota > Metazoa > Chordata > Mammalia > Chiroptera > Phyllostomidae > Macrotus > Macrotus californicus. The sequence goes on along the minus strand of VMDR010000207.1, from coordinate 105,598 downwards.
GCTAGGCCGGGGCATGCCCTGAATTCCTCAACCCCTGATACCACCCACCTGTACTGCCCACTCTTCCTCCCCATGTCTGCAGCCCAGGCACTCACCCGCGAGATCGACAGAACCTGCAAAGGCTCGGCGTTGGATGACCTGTCATACTCGCCCAGGACGACAAAGTGACGGCCAGGGCTGCAGTGAGAGTGGGGTTAGACAGCTGAAGGGGAGGGCAGAGCAACGAGGTAGGGGCATCTAGAGGAAAGAAGTGGGGAGAGGTGGGCTGGGGAGGGGCAGGCGGTATGGAAATACTCACACAACGTTGCAATGGGCAGCAGTGACCACCCAGGACTGGCTGATGAGGGAACCACCACAGAAGTGGAAGCCGCTACTGTCCTGGGGTCAGGGGTCAGAAGTGGAGGAGAACTCAGGCTTTGTCTAGGCGTGAAACACCTGGGACCCTGCCCCATCCCCAGGGTGCATGTACCTGCAGGGACACCTGCCAGGGCCAGGAGCCTGGCACTGCGTTTTCCCCGTTGACAATTCTCTGGCTGGATCTCAGTGCCGGTTTGATGGCAGGAATGCCGCAGCCTGGCCATTGGGCTGGTGAGGACCTGCTTTCCACACCCCAGCCCACCTCTCCCCCCTTCTCCTTCCAAATACACCCAGCACTGCACCCCAGAGGAGTCCAAATGGAGAAAGCTCATCACCACCCCTTCTTGCCTGAGCTTCTTCTGGGCCACTGCACATTCTTGATCCTTCCTGCCCAACTAGCCCCCCAGTGCTGTCCAGTCTCCAGCCTACTCCTCACTGTTCCCCAAATTCATCCCCACCCTCCAGCCCAGGCCACTTTCTTCCTGACCGCTAGATAGGCTTCTTCTGGCTCTGTGCCCTCCCTGATTCTTCATGCAGCCAGAGGGCTCTTCTTAAACTGCATGTCCAACCTTCATTTTGCAGCTTCCTAAACCCTCCCTGGCTCCTGAGCCTGGCCTGAGCTCCTATCCATCTCTTGCCTCCTCACAGCCTTGGCACACCCTTTTTCCTTTACCCACTCTGTCCACTTGCTTCCTTTCTAGACAGCCTGGCCCCCTCCCTGAGCTCCTGGGCAGGAAACCTGAGCTGGTGCTGGGAGCCAAGGCTGGTCCGGCCTACTTACCCCAGGAGGAGCCGAGCAGGATCACGGTAAGGGTCAGGCTGAGCAGCATCATTGTGGCAGGCGTGAGGCTGAGAACTGGGCCTGGCTTTTATAGGTCTCCTCGTCCTTGGGCTAAAGTCCCAAGCATGAGACCAGACCAGCTGTATGGACACAATCCTGTCCCACGCTCTGTTCTGGAAGAGGGTCTCTCTAGGCTAGGGTTCTCGATCCAGGCCTGGACTTATCAGAAAGAACCCAGGTGTGAGTTTCTCACCTCCTCCACCCCCTAAAATCTGGCCTCTGACTGACTTCCTAGACCATTCCCCATCCCAAGTGCCGAGCACTTGGTTCTAAGGACTTAACTGTAAGTCTATGGTGACCACCTGACTGCTGGGATCAGGGAAGCCTCCCAGGCCTATCAGGGGCACCAGACTCAGAGAAGCCTGCTCAGCACCCAGCGGTGTTCCCGACTGGTGGAGGAAATGTCCGGCTGTACCAGCTGTGTTGTGGAGGGTCAGAGTCATGTGGCCAGGGCAGGGGTTCTAGCAGGTTGTGAATTCCTCATTTTATTTTTTAAAACCTCACCTGAGGATTTATTTACTGAATTTAGAGTGAGAGGGAGAAAGGGGAGGGGAGGGAGAAACATTGATGGGAGAAACATCGATTAGTTGCCTCCCATATGCGCCCCATCTGGGGATCGAACCTGCAACATAGGTATGTGCCCTGACTGGGAATCAAGCCTGCATCCTTTTGGTGTATATGGGGAAGATGCTCGAACCAACTAAGCTACCTGGCCAGGGCAGTGATTCCTCATTTTAGAACAGGAGTCACAGTTTGCTCACACAGGTGGTGACTCTCCCACAGCACACGGTATCGTACACAAACCTTATCTGTCTGGCTCTGAAGACCACACACTTAATGATGAAATGATGCTTGGGAGGGGCCTGGTGCACAGGAGGGCAAGGTGTGCACTGCTGCCCAACCCTGTAGAGGATGCTGGTAGAAGGATGACCGTCATCGAATCTCTGACAACCTCCATGCCTGGCAGCTCATGTGGGCAAGCCCCTGGTGTCTACAGCCTGTTTGTTATTGAGCTTAAACCAAGGGAGAGAAGAGGCCCCTTTGTGCAAAGTTATAATGGCTAAGTTGGCTGGCTTCTAGGGGTGTGAGGGTTTCAAATAATTCAAGAACACATCAGTTAAAAAATGAGTTAATGGGTGAAGAGAGGGATGGATGAATAGATATTTGGTAAAGCAGATATGGTGGGTATATCGGTGTTCAGTGTACAATTCTTCAAGTTTTATGTTTTAAAGTATAATAAAATATTGGGGAAAACACAATTGGGCCCAGGGATGTCCAGCCTAGAGCAGACCCTCCCCAGAGGTTGGGCAGTTGCAAAACTCCAGTGGAGCTCAGCCATTCTGAGCATAGGATGCTGCTACCAGCCTCTAGCACCTGAGCCTGGCACTTACGGTGATCACCAAAGATTTGTTGGATAAATGTGTCATGTCATCTGTCCTGATATGTACTCTGTGACCCATCAGCCCAGGAAACTTGGAGTCAGTACCCCTACTCACAGCCCAACTTCAGGTTTTGCAGCTAGAGGTGCAGCAGGGAGGGGGAGTGCTCTGTGAGAACTTGCCCTTGGAATCAGGGGACAGCTCCTCTTCTAGCACTTCAGCCCTCAGTGGGGCCCACTTGGGGGCTTGACTGAAAGGGGGGTGGGCTTTGTCCTGGGCTACTGATGAGCCAGGCAAAGGCTCCAGGTGGGGGTGGGGGGGGTGGGGGCAGTACCTGGGACCTTTCAGGTTTCACAACAGCCCTCAGTGGACTAGAGGGCAAGAGCAAGGTGTGGGAGTGGTAGGGAAACCTCCATGGAAAGTCAGGAGGGGGCTTTCCGCCTTGAGCCTTCAGTGCTTGCCAGAGCTGAATTTCTGGAGCAGGGTAGATGCCTATGGTGATGGGTAAATGGCACCTCTTAGACCAGACACTGGAGCAATAGGAGTGGCCCCTGCAGGGACGATACCTTAGTCACAGAGTCCTGCTGGCTGCTTGCACCCTCTACCCAAGAACAACATAGCCATCTGTTCAGCTGTTGTATTTTCTGCATTTATTCCCCTTGTTCCAAGCTCGAAGCCTCAGCCTACTTCACTCCACCTCCATGGTCTGCACGGTTTCCTCCACCAGCTCCAGTGGCAGTGGCATCACTGTCTGGGACAGGACAGCTGTGGTCCCAGGGGCAAACAGGTACTGGCCGGGCCTGGCAGAAAGGGGAAAGGGCTTCTCAATATGCACCCATCATGTGGCATGTCCTCGTGCAGCCCCCAACCTTACGTGTGACAGCCCATCCTCCCCAGTGCTTCCCCCGTCTCTCTTGCTCCTACCTTTCTATGGGCTTTGTGGGCGAGCTCAGTGTTCGCAGCATCTTGGTGCCAGTCTCCGTGATCACACATGCGTCCACATTGCCCCCGGAGCCCAGGTCACTCAGGATTCCTGCAGTGATGGCTTCCACCAGCAGTCCCTGCGCGGCCTCCAGCTGTGGCGATGTGTGTGTGAGGTCTGGTGGTACCTTCTGGTATCACCATCAGGCTACAGCCTGGGAACTTTGTTAATCTTGAAGTCCAGACTACTTACCATTTACTCCCAGCCAAACTCCTCTCTCACCCTGCACCCCCATCTCTACCCCAAACTTCCCTCCTCTGGTCTCTGCCTCCCTCTCTCCAGAGACCCCTGTTCCCACTAAGCCCTGGGCCATCTTCACGAACTTTGCTGGGTCACTCTCCCCTGAGGCTCTACTTCCAGTCGCCTGTCTACCCAACCAGTGTGGTCTTGGCCCTCAATCCACTGTGTCACTCACTGCTTTTCTCTCTCTGGGTCTCTCGGAAACAACATACGTCGTCCACTTCCATCCTACCCGACAAAATCCAGACTCCAGGCCCCACCTGCCGTCCCCACCCCCACTCCCCCACCCCCACCCCAGCTCCAAATGGTCCTCTCAGAGCTTTGACTACTCCCGGCAGCCCAAAGCTTTGGCACCGACCGTGGTCTGTTGGAAAATAGCACTCCTCTACCCTCACTCCACTGGCCCCTTGGTCGTCACCTCTGATAAGCCCCCCCGACCTCCAAACTGACCCAGGGTCCCTCTGCCCTCCCCCAGTTTCTGGGTGCACTTTCAGACAATGAGCACGTGGGTGGGTGGCAGGTGTTGCTCACCGTCATGTTCGGCTGGAAGCGGTCCTCCAGCACCGCCAGGGCCGCGTCCTGGCCTGAGCCTGCAGACAGAAAGGGCATTTAAGACAAGCCACGGCTGTCCCAACGCACAACAAACGTGAGGCTAAGGTCGCAGGGGCGGGATTCGTGGGGACGCTCCAGAAGCGCTTACCCAGGGCTGCGAAGGGCAGGCGGCTGTAGGAGCCATGGGGGTGCACGCTGTAGAGCTGCGGTCCTGTCACGTCTAAGCCGCCCACGACGAGAGATGCACCAACGTGGCCCTGGTACCTAAGCGTGGAGTGGGTGTGGTTATGCTCAAGCACTGGGACCCAGGCCCCACTCCACAGTATTTCCCCTGGATCTGAGCTCCGCTCCCTCCGGTGGTCGGTAGCCTCTCTTGACTGACACCCCTCCTTCCTTTTGCCCAAACTTCTCAGGCTGGCCTCTTCCGTCCCAGGGGACCTCACAGCCCCGCCCTTTCCTCTCGTCTCAAGTCCTTTCAGCCCCGCCTACCCCTTAACGACCCCGCCCCAGCACCTGAAGAGCGTCTGGCGCAGAAGGCGGGTGACCGTGGCCACACGGGGCTCGCGACCCGTGGACAGGGCGTGTAGTTCCATGTTGGACGCTGCCATCCGAGTGGTCATCTCGGCGTCAGCGGCTACTCCAGCCCCACAGCAGCTGAGGGCGAAGGGAGAGTCGGTGTGGGCGGGGCTAGGATGTGTGGGCCACAGCGGGTGAGAACCCGGGGGCTGTACTTGTGTAGGACAACGGTGCTGGGGATTCCTACTAGATTTTGGGCGCGATGAAGTGGATCTTCTCGCAGTTCTTGTCCGCCACGACCGAATCGTTGGTTGCGCGCGTATCAGCGCCCAGGATGACCCCGTCCTGGGGCGGGGCAAAATGGGCTGTTGGCTCAGTGTCTGCCGGATCCCAGGCCGCCCCTTTAAGCCTCCCACTCCCAATCCCCTGCTCACTCGGAACACAAGGCCCGCGATGGTGGTCCCGGTCTTGCGTGCATGAGGGACCCGTAGCTCTGGGAGGGCGCGTTCCAAAGATGCATTTCTGGAAACGGAACGAAGGGGAGTGGCCCATGTTTCTGTTCTGGGACCCCCATCACATCCCCCAACTCCATTCTCGTGTCCCTCACCTCCCGGGGTAAGCCTGGGAAACCAAGTCGTCCACCACATGCTTCCCCCCACAGCCCTTCACCACCAGGAATAAAGGCTCTTGGGGGGCCCACTCCCAGGAAGGCCTTAGGAGGAGCACAGGCAGCTCGGGACAAACCATCTCCTACCTCAGGCAGTTATCGAAGGAGAAGCCCCCTTGGGGCTCGAGCGCTGTTTGCAGCATCTTGGGGCTGTCAGGGTAGTCCGGGGATTGGAGGTCGGTGGTTAGAAGAGTGGGACCAGCGGGGAGCAAGAAAGGCGGAAGCCTGTTTTCTGAAGGGCTCCACGTATCCTGCAACTGCTTTCGCTTTCACCTTAACTCAGGACGCTGTCCTGTTTTGTGTCTCTTTCACTTTCACCTCTGGTCTTAAGAAACTTTGGAAGCCGGTGATGTACCTTGCCTGGCTCTCCATGCTGCTCCCATATCCTCTGAACAAAGGGACAAGTCTCTCCCTTCTGGCCATTGTTAAGCTCCTACTCAGACTTTGAGCCTCTGCCTCTAATCCTAATTAAGGGTGTTGGGCCTTTTGTCAGGTCTCTGTCTGCTTTATTACAAGCCTCCCAATAGCATCAGGCATGGCCTTTTGTCCTTTGTCACCCTTCTTCACCCAACTCCTGCCTGTCCTTTGGTTCCTTTGCCTCCTACCCTGAAACCCCAACATGAAGCCTCCATCTTCCGCATCGTGAATGGGGAGGGTGCTGCTGGCTCTTTCATCTTTCCTGTCTCAGGTGCTGTCTTTCCTCTCTCAAGAGAGGCCTGTTGGCTGTCCATCTAGTTGCTGTTCCACCTCCCAAATGACCCTTTATCTATCCACATCTTTTTCCACTACTGCCTTAGCCTCCCTGGCCCCCCTTTCCCTACAGCTCTACCCTGCAGAGAGGAAATCTGGTACACTCTTGCTCTGGTTAAATCCTTTAGTAGCTGTGCACTGCTCTTAGGCTCAAACCCAAGTCTTTACAGTGGCCCACGTTACCCTTCTCATCTGTCTGATCTCAGTGGAGGCACCACCTCCCCTGGTAAGCCCCTCCTGACCTACAGTACTCAGCCCCTTGTTTTCCTTAAACTTTAATCGTAGACTACTTACCTCCATTAATAATTAAAACTTCATTAGTGAAACAATCTGATTAACGACTGTCATTCCCTGATTCTAAATCTCTTGTACTTCTGTCACTCATCTAGCACTCAAAAGGCCCTGTCTAGAGGTGGGGTCTCACCTGCCGTTTTGGAAGCTGGGAGGGACAGCTCAGATCTTCCCCATCTGGAACCCTTGGCTCCATGTGCCCCCATGCCACTGCTGTGTGTGCAGCTGCCCCCAGCCCCCACGCCCAGAGCAGAGGCAGGCACAAAGGCAGGCTGCCTTAACAACTCAAGCAGGAGAGCGGGAAGCTGTACTTTCAAGGCGCTTAGTTCAATCCTAGGTTTTAGCAAAGCTGATCTTGCCCTATGCTCCATAAAGCACCAGGTCTGCAGTTGTTGATGAATGAATCATGGTGTGTGAATATTAATGCCTCCCCCTCAACCTACAATACACAAATAAAGGCTTACAGCAACACAGATTACTTTTTTAATTGATTTTAGAGAGAGAGGAAGGGAAACATCAATTTGTTTTTCCACTTATTTATGCATTAATTGGTTGCTTCTAGTATGTGCCCAGACAAGAGACCAAACCCACAACCTTGGCATACTGGGGACAATGCTCTAACCAACTGAACTACCTGGCCAGGGCCAAAGGACAATCTTTATTCAGGGGGCAGGGGCCTTGGGCTGGCAGCTGGGGGTACAGAGATGCTACGTCGGTAGGTACCCAGCAGGATGGCATTGATGTGCTCCAGCGTCTGGTTGCTGAAGACCATGTTGAGGTGCTGTGTCCCATTAAGAGGCAGCAGGTGTACAGGCTGTGGCTGGAGGCCCTTCCAGAGGGCGCAGAGCTCACTGCTGCGTGTGGCCACAGTGTCATCGCCGTCCTCATAGAGCATGTCCACGGGATCTGTGTAGGGGAAGCCATGGTCAAAGATGTAGGTGCGGGGCGTGGGCAGACCCACGCCATACAGACAGTATACTTCTACACCAGGTGCCGGGAGGCCGGCCAGCAGGTCACGTGACTGTAGCCACATGTACCAGCCATCCTCAAAGTATAGGTCTGCAAAGAAGCGCTGGAAGTCACGGCCTGTGTAGTTGAAGCTGGGTGTGGAGATGAACACATGGTCCTCAGGCCACCCCAGGCTGGAGGGAAACATCCAGGGGGACGTCGTCGTTATGCGCTGCTTCTGTTTCAGCTTGATGCTGGACATGATTGGGATGCCCTGGTTGTCACCTGTGGACATGGAGCAAGGTAGGCAGGGAGGCTGGCTTGGCTGTCCCCAGCCCACAATTTGCTGCCCAGCCTGGGTAGGTGCTCGGTTAGGTGCTCGGTTTTGTCCCAGCCTAATCCAAACATTGACTCCAAGTCAGACTAGAACAAGCCTAGCAGAATTCAGTTAGGTGCTTAATGTGTGCTTATTAAATGAGAAGCCCTGACACCTCTGTGAGGCAGAGCTGTAGGGCCTCAAAGGAGGGCAGGGAAAATTTTCCTGAGGATGGATGTGTACGTGCAGAAGGTGCGGGGGGAAGATGTTGGTGGTTCTCTCGGGCAAGCGTCCTTTGGCCCTGTAGTCTATGCTGCCCAGGGGCCAGAGCTCTGTTCTGGGAAGTGTGAAATGAGACCGTGTCTGTATTGGGCTAACTGATGTGGTCTGAAGAGGGTATCCCGCACCTGACCATAAGCCCCTACAGAGAAGACCGTTTGGCCGGGCCAAGCAGACAGTGGGTGCTCAATGGGTGGGAGCTGTGCCACTCAGGGAAGAGAAGGGGCTCCTTGGGGTCCAGCCCTGACTTTGGCAAATCTGTCTTCAGTAAGGCAGATCACTGGGCAAAGGGGCTCCTGGGAACAGAAGGCAGCTGAAAGTTGGGTAGGTACAAGCTGAGGCCACAGGAACAAACCTGAGGTAGAGAGTCAGACTGATGGAGTTCACTTCCTTTCTGTTACTTTCCCTTTGTCATCACCAAGACAGATTCTGGTGGGAGCCACTATAATGGTTTAGGCTGGGCTCACTACTCTTTGGCAAATGAAGGGCCCCTGCCCCAGGGGTGGTGGACAACACCCTCGGCCTGGCTTTGAAAGCAGAAGTGGGAGTGAGGGTGGGCCCACGGACAGCTTCATTTCACCCCTCAGTCCTCCTACAGGATGCAGGTGATCAGAGGCCCTCTCACCTGAGGCTAAGACCAGCAAGGGCTTGACAGAGCCACCCCAGGGAGCCCCAAGAGAGATGAAGCCATCAATGAAGCGATCCTTCCAAGACTGGGGCTGGCGCAGTAAGAAATAGAGCAGGTGTAGGCAGCCAAGGCTGTGACCAATGAGGAAGACAGGCTTTCCATAAGTAGCATGCATCTCTTCCACCAGTCTGGAAAGCTTCTGGTAGTACTCCTCCTGCTGGTCTGCAGGGGGAGAGGGGTGTGGATGGGGTCAGGACAGCAGTTAGGGGCTACCTGCCTGGCCCTGAGCCCATCATCTGCAGAGACACTCACTGGGCTCCAGCCGCCAGTCATAGGGGGCGGCCCGCACTGTCTCATCCTGCACATACCCATTGTTGACCAGATTCCGCACCAGGGTGTGCATGTAACCTGTAGGGGAGGCAGCAGCACTGGGGCTCTGGCCATGGCTCCTGTGGGGCCCCATAGCCCGAAGCCCCACCCTTTCCCCCAGTACACACCTGCCAGCTTGTTTTTGTCCAGGTACTCAACAGAGTAGGTCTTGCCAAAGCCAGGGACACGGATCTGTACACCAGGGGCGTTGGACACACGCCCAGAGCTGCGGTTGTAAACAACCCTGGGGGCAGTGGGACATTCAGCTGGCCAAAAACCAAGGGGCAGGGGCAGGGTGAGGGAGCTGGGGCCAAGGGGATGGCACGTACCTGGTGTTATCAATCCAGCAGTCTACCCCAAGGGGCAGGAACATATTAAAATCCAGCCAGATGGTGAAGAAATCCTCCGTTTTGTGGTAGCACATCCAGTTCACCACATCTGGTTTATCCAGCTTGGCTTCCAGCTGATTCCCCATGCAGCCCGGCACTGTGAGCACTAGCCTTCACTCTGGGTTCCTCAGATCTCCCCAGTGACCCCTTCCCCAGCCTAACTTAAGCCACCCCCCACCACTGCACTGGCCAGCCTTCATCTCCCACACCCTCAACCCCCAGGGACTAAGGACAGGGTTCTCTTTCTAATCATACCCTGCCCCACTTGCCTGCCTAGCAGTGCAAAGCCTAGGCTCCCTTCAGGCAGGAAAAGTGCAGAGGCCAAGGCCACTGACCTCTGCCCTCCCAAAGCAAACACTTAGCCTCTCTCTCTCCATTACTGCCGAAGTCCAAGGTGGGAACAAGGGAACAAATAGGTTTAGGAGGGTGGGGTGGGGGCTGGGCCTAGGAGCAGGGGGCAGGCCTTGATGGGCCTCTCCTGAGCTGAGCATCTTATCGTTGCTGGGGTGGGGGCTGAGGAAGGAGTGGGGGGGCTTGGACCAGGGTCTAGTGGCTGCAGCTGACCACAACCTGTAATGCCCGGACCAAGCCCTCAGGCACACACACCAGCCCCCACCCTCCCACCCCCCTGCCCCCGACCACCTCCCACCACCACCCACCAACTCCACCCACTAACTTAGCGACAGAGGAACAGTGTGGGGAGGAGAAAGGGTTGACTTCTCTGCAGGACAAGCCTCTGGCCCCTCCAAACACCGAGGCAGGTATCAGGGCTAATGCAGGGACAGAAGGGCCTTCGCAGGGTTGACTACCAGGGGCTGGGGCCCAAGCTCCCCAAGGTCTGGCCTGGTGCATCAGGGGCCTGGTGGGGGCTTACCGAGGATGACGGGCCGTGTGTGGTTACTGAGCTCAGCCTTGGGCGTGTTTTGCGGGGGGAACAGCACATTGAGGAGCCAGAAGGGGGTGGCAGGGGGGAGCAGCAGCCCCAGCAGCAGCAGCACCCACTGCCATGGGGAGCCAGGCGGCCCCATTCCAGCCCTAGTGCCTATTGCCTAGTGAAGCAGTCTTGGGCTGGCCTTATCTGGATGGGGGTGGGAGGGGCCCCAGGGCCAGTGGGAGGGACAGTCTGGCCAATGGGGATGGCCAGAGATTTCGGGAAAGGGGCACAGCCTTGGAGCTGGAGCCTACTCTGGGCCTGGGTTCAGTTCCGCCTTCTTCCCTTGGCGCCAGGGGAAACAGAGCCTGGGCAGCAGGAGGCCCAGAAGTACACAATGTTTTATTGAAAAAAGTCAGGCCTCAGCTGGCTGGCTCCATTAGGCTCAGCTTGGTGGGGGTCCCTGCCCACAGTAGCCTGAGCCAGCTCTTCTGCAGGAGGGCTGGGTAGGACCCCCTCCCTTGTCACCCTTCTCCTTCTCTCTGATGGTGACATCCCAACAATAAATATTCAATAAATAGCATTCCTGGGCTGGCTGCCTTCAAACCCAATGTCAGCCCCCACCAGTCTTCTCCAGCCAGGGCAGGCCTCCCAGGGTGCTGAGCGGGGAAAGTCCCCAAACTTCTCAGGGTCCTACAGAACCCTGTATCCATCTCTTGCCAGGCCCAGGCCCAATCTCCACAGCAGGGTCCAGGGCAGGGCTGGGCAAAGCAGGACTGGCAGATGTGTGCTGGGAGGGGGTGTTACCCTGAACACCTCCACTCTAGGCCACAAGTCTGCATTGGGCTCAGGAGTAGATAGTGATGACTTCACGGCCACCGCCACGAACCAACAGCACCCGCTCGAGGCCCTCAGTCAGCACCTCCAGGAACTCCATGTCTGTAGGTCGTCAGGTCAAAGAAGCAGCCCCAGGACCAAGGGGAACCCAGGGAAGTTTGGCCCATCAGTCAAAGCTGGGGTAATCTGGCACCCCCTGCTCAGGGGCGCCCACACTAACCTCACATGCTGGCCCCTTCCCCACTGCCTGCCTCTCCACAAAAGGATACAGTTCTCATCACCCTCACTGTTCTTAGGTGGGCCGGGCATGTTCAGTAGGACCAGGCGGGCATCGTGGGAGCGTGTGACAATGACTTCATTGAGCTTCACGGCAGTGTGCATGCGCCGCACATTGGATTGGTCCCTGCAGATAACGTAGCTGATGATGGGCCCTACCCCTGGCCCACCCACAGAGCTTGTCCATCCTCCACCCCCAGGCCTCAGTGTGGCTTGGTGGGTTTTTGCTGTACTCACGGCTTAATATGTACCAGTTCTCGGAAGTTGTCAGGGGCGTGGCTGGAGTCCCAGGGCTCAGCTGCCATGTACTTATCTCGTGTCCATGTCATCTGGATCTTGTCAGCCCCAGCTGCAGACTCATCCTCCTCATCTGAGTACAGGCTCTCCAGCCTTAGGGCTGAGTGCCGGTCCTTGACTAGCTGGGCCTGAGGGAAATCAGGAGGCAGCCTCAGTGCCATGGGAACAGAGGGCCTGGCTGGACACTGACATGCATGGGGCTGGGGCAAGTCATTCTGATGCCCCCATCTGATGGTGTCTCCAGAGGCCTGACCCAGCCACCTGCCCATGCCCTGAACCAAGGACACTGACTTCTCGCTCCCGCTCGGTCTTGGTTAGCCTCATCTGCCGCAGCATCTGGGACCTCTGCTCCATCATCAGTGTCCGCTCGTAGGTATATGCAGAGATGTCGCTGTTGTGCTGGGGAGAGTGTGGGCTGTGAGGACTGGGCTATATGGGGCAGGGTATCCACGGGGCCACATCGGGGCGGGTATCTCACCATCTCCACCACCTCCACCTCCGCCTCCAGGCGTAGGTGGTACAGAAAGACAGCCAGATCCTTCTTCATCTGGATGCTGTTGTCATCCATCTGGGCCACCGTGAATATGCGCATCCGACACTTCCTCCAAACCTACGGCATGGGCACCGGAGCAGGTGGGTGTTACAGTCACACCCCACCTCTCCAAGGGCCCAGCCGCTCTCACCTGGGCTCACCCCGCAGGCCCACCTTGTGCTGCCGTAGCAGGAAGGGTAAAAGCATGAGCATGCCGCCATCATGCACAATCCACCACACGTCGATATGACCCTCCAGGTAGCGCTCATGGTTGCTGGGGTAGAAGGCAATGTTCTTGGGCACAAGCAGGGCCAGGTGGGCGGCTGTGGTGCAGCGCACAGTGTCTGGGGAGGTAGGGCACTGCTGACTGCCAGCCTGCAGTCCTACTTTCACTTGAGTCCTGGCCCCTGGCCCCCATGGCTGAGCCCAGGCCCTGGCCCCTCACACACCAATAAAGGTCTTCCAGGCACGTGGGTCCTCACTCTGTCGCCAGCCATAGGGCCAGCCCAGCACCACGGAGTTATGCCTCATGCCGCCTAGGCCGCAAGACTGGATGAGGTGGGCCAGTCCCTCACGCACCTTGTTGGCCACCACCACCTGGCAGAAGCCCTTTACTTTCTCAATCTCCATCATGTTCTTGATTGTCTGTGGGGAACACAGCAGGTTCAGAAGCCAAGGCTGTCAGCATCCCCTCTGCTGGGGTTGGGGAGGGGAAGAGGCAAGCTGCTCACCCAGGGGCCGTGTTTTGTAGATAGGACAGCAACACCCATCCTTGCTCCAGCTCTTAGAGGGCAGCACTGCTGTCCACCTGGCTGGCCAGAATTGGTCCTCCCCCTGTGCCAGCTGCAGCCTGGACACCTCTAGACCGGCTCAGCTCCCCGCCCCCTATAGCAGGTACCTGCTCAGCAGCCTGGGCCTCGCCATAGCTCTCCAAGAAGCTTCCCTGGATGACAGAACCAACAATGGTCAGGCCCTTGCCCGCCTTCAGCTGGGAGGCAAAGGTGAGGAGCCGTGGGTACTTCACATGAAGGTCCTCGTCTAGCTTCAGCAGCACTAGCAGCTGAGGCCTGCAGAGGCCAGATGGGGAGGCAGTGTGAGGCCAGGGCCAGAGGTTTCCAAGGAGCCCCCTTTCTTCTTCCCTTCTCAACTAACAAGCTCCCACAGGTTTGGGGAGCAGAGATCCCAGGGATCAACAAGCAGGATGGCACCCCTGGCAACCCCAGGATGGGAAACGGGGACCAGGGAGGGGAAGCCAGCACCTCTCAACCATCCTACCCTCACAGTGCCCCCTGGGAACCTAGAGTGGCCTTTGCCATTCTGAGCATGAACTCACCGCCAGTTCTTGGTGTGAGGAGGCCCTTCCTCTAGCCGCAACAGTGCATAGCGGGCAGCACTCAGGGACAGGCCTCGGATCCCATCACCCCATTCCTTCTCAGCCCTACAGAGGCCACCATAAGCTGGTGAGCCCATGGTCCCACCCAGGGGATTCTGTGCAGGTGTATGGGAGATAAAGGGGCCAGAACCTGAGTCACAGGCCGCCAGCCCCAGCACCTATGGTGGCTAGTGAGGGATGGTTCGGCTCCTCCCCTCCCAACATACAGACCGCCCGCTTGCCCTGACCAGGAAGCAACCCATCACTCACCCTTGGTACTCGATGTACTTGTAGATCATGCCTGCAATGAGCATGGCGACCAGGGCATAGTACCAGGAGGAGACAAACATCAGGGCCAGGCAGAGGCTCATACCCAGGAAGGACAGCGCCCTGGATCAGAGAGTGGGGACACAATCAGGGAAAGACCAGTAAGGCCCTAGGCCAAGCTCCCCAGCCCCCCAATTTCTCACCAATAGCAACTGCAGCCCAGGAAACTCAAACGTCATCCTGAATGGGGCTCTTGGCTTCCCCAATAGCTCTTATGTCAGAGGACTTGGCTCAGGGGTCCAGTGGGTGCTCACCAGTGATAGTACTTGAACCGGGGCCGCCAGTTGGGGGTCCTCAGGAGCGTCTGCACAGCACAGGCCAGGTTCACAAACAGGTAACACATCAGAAAGAACCTGCATCACAGGGGTTGGCTGGTACAGAGTGGCCTCCCTGGCAGCCAGGTACCTGATGCCCTATCGTGTGTGGGCTGAGCCAGTCTTCGCAGCCTCACAACACCCACTCCCGTGCCTAAGGCGGACAGGACTATTGCACGGGTGTCCTCAGAGCCAGGGCTTAGAGGGTGGGCAACTGTGTGCGGGCAGAGGTGGGGAGGGGGTGGCAGGCAGCGGAAAGGGCGAGCGTAGAGCTGTGAAAATGGGTGGTGCCGAACTGGGCTCAGTGTGTGGAGAGGTCTGGATGACATTTGGGCCCCTGGCCTGGGGGACCGGTTGGAATTAGGGGCTGTCAGGAATGTGGGGAGGAGCCGGGAGGGAGTAGATAGATAACAAGGGCCATCTGAAGACAATGAACAGGAGACACTCGAGATACTGTGTGGATGTGGGGAGGCCTGCGGTGTGAACCCTCCCAGAAGGCGGCTGGGGGGCAGAGGGCTGAGGGGAGGGGCAGCAACTTCTACCCTCAACTGGCTGGAGAATGGCAGGCAAAAAGCAGAGGGACTTAACAGAGAGGGCATGTCAGGGGGCAGGGACCCCCCCGTGAGGGGGAGTGGTCAGTCCCGTCAGGGCTGCCAGGAAGAGCCCATGATAAAGCCTGAGATGTATCCTCAGGCTTGGGCAGTGAGGGGTCACCACCCAAGATGACTGGCAATAACAGTTTCAGGAACGCACTCTGTGTAGGTGGGGCTGGGCAGTGGTGGGTGGAGGTGTGTTGGGGGGACAAAAGATCACTGTGGCCTGATTGTGGCTGGGGTGGGGGGCTGCTTTGGGAGGAAGAGGAGCCTGTCAGGCCTACAGGCTGAGTAGGGCAGTGAAGGGTGGTCCCATCACAACCAAGCAAGAGGGAGCACTGGCTGTAGAGCGAGAAGTGTGAAGCATGACGGAGCGGGCCCCAACTCTGGCAGGAAGAGGTGAACATGGCAACCACAGGGACCCCTGGAAACTGCCACATGCTGACCACTGCTTGTAGGGCACTGGCAGGCTCAAACGCCCAGTTGATTCCAGAACTTTACGAGAAAACAACTTTGAAGACAGACAGATGGGGCAGTAGTGGTCTTCACCAAGGCGCCAGGGACCCGGCGCTTGCCCTGTCCAGGAACAGAGGGTAGCCACCTGCCTGCTCTGGGAGTCTCCCAGAGAGGGCTGTAGCACCTGTGGGTCTCTTCTGCATGAGTGTCAGGCTCTCTCCTGAGTGCAGAGGTAGGCTGAGCTCCGCCAGGCACACATCCCCCCATACAGCCTGACGCGTCTCCCAGCTGCACCCTCAACACCAGACAGGGTCATAGGGAGGTGCTGAGGCCCCGGGCTCGGGGCTTCAAGGAGCCTTTCCCAACACCACCCCCCTGCCCTGCCCTGGCCCCCAGCTCACATGGATAGAATCGGGGCCACCATGTCAAGGGAGGCAATGAGGATGCCCAGCTCAGCGATGAGTGCCGTCAGGAGGAGTGCCCATGTTGGTTCACCATTTGCCTTCCCGTGGCCAAATACCTGCACGCACCAGAGTCAGTGGGGTCAGAGAGGGAAGAGGCTGGTCCCATTACCCCCATTCCACACCTTGAGTCAAAAGCCACAGCCTGGCCTCCAGCCTCCCCAAGTTCCTCCTCTGGGGCTCAGGCCACATCCCTGCCTTTCAAAATCGGTTCCACAAGTTTCTCTGCCCCCTACCTCTCGGGGCCTCTCTGCTCTGAATGGGCCACAGATTGGCCATGAGGATTCTGGGTCCCAGATGCTCTGCTAACAGCAGGGAAGAGCCAGAGCCAGGGGAGCTCTCAGCAACTCCTCATGTTGGCTTTGTGGCCCGGGGGTCGCTATGGGCCCCAGCAGAATATAATGCATCTGTACCCCCAGCCTCCAGCCAGTGCGAAGGGCCAGGAGCACCCAGGCTGGGGGAGAGGACAAAAAGGCTCACCCGGAGGAAGGGGATGATGTTGTCCTTGGCAATGGCCTGCAACAGGCGCGGTGCCCCAGTGAGGCTCTGTAGGCCGGCTCCACAAGTTGAGAAGAAAGACCCGATGACAATGACCCAGGGCGAAGGCCAGGCCAATGTGCCCACGACTAGGTTTCTGCTGACGCCGTCACCGTACCTGCAGGGGCCAGGCTTAGGCCATGCTACATGCAAGGAGCCCCCAAGCCCTGGGTGGGGCCGCCCAGAATCAGGGATGTCAGGGGTTAGGAAGGATGGCTATGGTGGGCAGACCTCTTGTCCCTCAGCACTGAAGTCCAGTCCACCAGCCCCTATCCTTTCTCTTTGTCCCAGCCTTATTCTGATATCACCATTCTCTAAGAGGCAAGTCCCGGTGGGGCCTGACCCACCCAGTGGCACACACTACCACTGGCAACCAGCAGCCTGACGACATATGCGGGACCACGTGTTCAAGGGGGCTGGTGTTAGAGTCAGCAGAAGCTGGGCCCCTGCCACAGGGAGGGCCCCAGCTCACTCACTTGTCCCGGAGTACCACGCCCTCGATACAGGCGCCAAAGAGAACCACGCTGCTGAAGTCTGCGACCAAGTCAAGGAAAGCCGGGCCTGCACTGCCTCTGCTGCCCCCACTCCTTGCCCACACAGGACCCGCGTGCCCCTTGCGCTAGCCCGAGCCAGGACTCAGCTGGGGCACCTACAACTGAGTTGTGCACACACTTGAGTGTGCGGTGTGTGAGGGGAAAGGCACACATGTACGCATGCGTGTGTGGTGTCTGTGCAGGAGAGCTGGTGACTGAAAAGAAGGCAAGTGCCTCTCACCCCGCTCTCTGCTGGCCCCAGGCCTGGGAAAGGATACACACAAGGGAGGTGGTAACAATGGCCAGAATGGTCCCCACCGGGATGGACTTCTGGGCGTCGCGGAGGTCGCCAGAGCGATTTGAGCCAGCCATGATGCCTCCAAAACCAATGAGATTCCCTTAGGGGCTCCCCAGGAGAGCAGGCAGGGCTGGGTGGGTGGGCAGAGGGGCTTACCTGTCACAGAGGGGAAGAAGATGCCAACCAGCACAGTGAAGGATGTGGCAATGTCAGCCACCACGTACAGGGGTAGGTTTTCCTTCAGGCCGAGGGCATCTGTGGAGGGCAGCCCGTGCTTCTCCACGACCTCACCCTTGTCCAGGTAGGCGCTCCACAGGTTCTCTGCAGGGACAGCAGCATCATCATCACTGCAGCCCCACCTACTTCCCAGGGGCAGTTTGGGGCAGCCTCAGTCCAATGCCTGCAGCTTCAGCCACAGGGAAGGAGCTGCCTGGCTAGAAGCCTGACAGGCAAAGGTTGCTGAAGCCAGAGCCCTGTCTCTGCCTGCCTCCTAGACAGAAGCCCTTTATGGCTCCTGGAGAATAATCCCCAGCAGTGCCAGGGGCTGGTAGCTGGGGAGAGAGGGGCTGCCAGAACTTTCTGGGGGCTTTTGCAGGGCTGGGATGCTGGCCAAACAGGCTCTGTTGAACCCGAAACCTAGCTGCCAGGAGCCAGGCTGAGAGGACACCACTGGGCCTGGAAGGCAGCCAGACCTGCCCCCCATTCATGAGCTGGCCACACAAGGACAGCTCTGTGATTCACTCTCCTTCCATGCTCATTCCCTGCCTCCTGCTTGGCCCGTGGGTCAGAAGCAGGAGGACAGGAGTGAGGACGCACCCTGGAGCACGCTGGCAGCTGTGCCTGGGATGCCAGGGATCTCGGTCACATTGTTGAGCAGGAAGTAGGGGTCACAGGAGTCAGCGGTAAGGTTGGAGCTGTGGCAGAAGAGATTCCATAGCCGGGTGGCCACCGTCTCATTATCCACCATGGCTGTCTTGGCACAGATGTCAAACTGGTCCCGGGATAGGGTCCTGTTGCCCAGCATGCACACTCTGCGGGGAGGGGGAAGTGTCATCACCTGCTCAGCTGGAGGTCCCACCCTGTTCCCACCCTGCAGCCTCCAGGACTCAGGGCATCGGAGGCCTTCTACTGGGGAAGGATGTCAGTGCACCTCCCGGATGTAGTCCCAGACCACTTACGGAAACACCGGAGGGTCAAAAATAGACTTGACGCCCCCAGCATAGATGGAGAGGATGGAGATGATCACACAGGCCAGGAAGAGCGAGGCAAACTTGTTCACGTACTTGACGCCAACAAACACCACCAGGGTCATGAAGGTTAGAAAAATGGTCCCATACACTCGCATGTTGTTCAAGGTGGCACTTGACGAGTCGTGAGCGCCTGTTGGGTAAAAAATGGCAGCTGGCGGGGCAATGTAGGTCTGAAACAAGAGACAGATACAGAAGTTTCAATTTTCCTATTTAGAGAGTGAATCCCATCATTTAAAGAAAAAAAAAAAGTACCCAGAAAAAGCCAGACCGCGTACTATATGACTCCGTTTATATGAAATGTCCAGAACAGGTAAATCTGATTAGAGACAGATAGCAGATTAATGGTTGTCTACGGCTGGGGGGAATAGAGAGCAGCTAGCATAGGTTTTCTGGGGTGATGAAAATGTCCTGAAATTGATCGTGGTGATAGGTGCACAATTCTGTGAATATACTAAAAACCTTTACATTATACTTTAAGTTGGTAGTGAATTGTATAGTATGTGAATTATATTTTATTTTATTTTTTATTTTTTAGAGATTTTATTTATTCATTTTTAGAGAGAGGGAAAGGGAGGGAGAAAGAGAGAGAAATATCAATGTGTGGTTGAGTCTCATGTGCCCCCACTGGGGACCCTGCCCGCAACCCAGGCACGTGCCCTGACTAGGAATCGAACTGATGACCCTTTGGTTCGCAGCCCATGCTCAATCCACTGAGCTACACCAGTGAGGGCATGAATTATATTTTAATAAAGCTGTTATTTAAAAAGGATCCAGATGCAGGAGTCATCTCAAACAGTGAAGAGCTAAACAGCCAAAGTGGGACAGTTTGAGCGACAAAATAAATGATGACAGTGTTGGACCATGGGCCAAGAACAAATAAATATCCAGGAGTCCACACTGATGTGAACACGTGGTTGAATAAATAAATGGGGAAAAGGACAAATTTCCTTTAGAGAAGAAGCCCAAATAATAAATGTAGGAATGTGGGAAATAGAAACCAAAACAACCGCCCCTCCCTGCAGCTCTAGGCACAGGGTCCACACAGCGGGCCAGGACCTGGAGATGGGAGGAGCCATGCAGTCCCTCTAACCGCCTCCTCCTGTCTGGATCCCTGGGGTGGGGGGGCACTTGTTACCCTGTGATCCCTGGGGCCCCTCCACCTCTTCTCCTACCAGCTGGGGCAGTTCAGTGGGGAGTAAGAAGCTGCATCAGAACATGCATTGGGCTCATGGAGGGGACAGTGACCTCCAGACAGGGTCCTGTGGCTGCTTACCCTGATTTAGGCACAAGGATAAGGTGGATCTGAAGGGCTTGGCACAGAGCCTGGGGGAGACAGACCTGGCCAGAGCCCACATATGCCTGGGAGGCGGGCTCTGCGTCACCACCAAGATCTGTCACTGAGTTAAATGCAATAGTTTACAGAGACCTGCCATGGCTGAAATAGGGCCCGAGTGAATGGAACATCCAGGGCCAAGGTGAAGGCAGCCAGGCCAGGCCCCTTCCCTGCATAGTCCAAACTGGAAAGGGGTTGAAGGGAAGACTGGCTTGAGCAAAGAACTTTCTCCCTCAAGGAGGCATCCCACATTATAAGCCCCAGACCCTGGTCAGAGGAGAAGGAGCGTGAACAGCCTGGGCCTATGGGAAAGGGACTGACTGCTGGGACAACAGCAGAGTTGGCCAGGGCCTCGTGTGACTCACCAGCAAGATCTCGATGGCCCCCAGGATGTACATGGCTGCTGCAAATGTTGTTCCCAAGTAGAAGCACAGGCCCACCGCACCTCCAAATTCTGGCCCCAGTGAGCGGGAGATCATGAAATAGGAGCCCCCAGCTACAACATAGAAAGTGTACACAGGTCAAGGCTGGTTCTTTATCACGGTGGTCTCCTCCCTGACAATCTCTCACAACTACCCAGAGGGACAGGAATGAGTTTTCCCATTTACAGATGAACAGAAGGGTTGGAAGATTTGCCTAAGGCTGCATAGTTAGGAAGTGGCCAGGCTGGAGCTGGACCCCACTCCTACCCAACCCTAACACCCAGTATAGGCCAGTGAAATGATGACTTTGCTGGGCAGTTCTAGGTCTGCAGCAGTGCCTAAGTAGCCCACTGTCCCCCAACTCCCTGCACTTAGGCCAGTCCCCACAGCCTCCGCTGGCTGGGTAAGCCCTACCTCACCACACCTCACCCTTACCAAGGACTATGTCTGTTAGTCTGATCCCTCCAGACCTGGACAGGAACTGTGTCTTGTCAAGTTTTTTGTCCCTAGGGCCCAGCACAGGGCCTGCCACTGGGCGAGTTTCCATGGCTGACCCTCCTGCCCTGAGTCTGTGCTGCCAGCAGAGCCTAACACCCCCGGCAAGACTGACGGAGACAACAACAGGCCCCAGGGCCGGTGAGGGTGTGGGAGCCTGCTGCTAATTGGATTTGCTCCTGATAAAACGTCTCTGTTAAAAAATCTGGGAACAAGGATCAAGAAACTTTAAAAAGGTTAATCCTTGCCCTGGCTGGTGTGGCTCAGTGGATTGCGCACCAGTTTGTGAACCAAAGGGTTGCTGGTTCGATTCCTGGTCAGGGCCCATGCCTGGGCTGTGGGTTCAGTACCTGAACGGGGAGCATATGGGAGGCGACCAATTGATGTCCTCTCTCTCACATTGATGTTTTTCTCCCTCCCTCCCTCCCTCTCTAAAAATAAATAAAATCTTACAAAAAATAAAACCAAATCCAGTCTCATCATCCTTGCCGAAACCCTCTGCACTCTACTATAATCCATGCTGTGGACCAGACTCCTTGGCATGGGCCACCAGGTGCACCCCTGTCACCTTTTCTGACAGCCTCAGCCCCCTTTTTATTTTTTATTATTTTACTTTTCCTGGTGAGGGAGGAAGGGGACACCTACCTAGCCAGCCAGATCAATTGAATCAACCCTGGCAATTAATGGGGTGACAGATGTTGCAGCCAGATTGTCCTAACATTCCCCAGCCCACATTTTAAAAACAAACAAAAAAAGCACAAAACACAACAGATTTTCTCAAACTCTGTCAAGCAAGGATGTTCCTACCTGATGCAACTGTCATGGATTCAGGGACTAAGATCCCACCAAAGAACTGCTTTGAGGGCAGGAGCAATGAGGGTTCTGGGTATGTCGATGTAGATTCTGGACCCACTACCCCCAACAGGTGCAGGGCAGTGCTCACCCACCTGGAACCACTCCATTGGTGGCGATGGCGCTCATGGAGATGGCCGTCAGCAAGGTCTGTGGGAAGGAGGGCCTACGTGAGCAGTTCAGCCAGGAAACCTTTGCAGGCAGCCATGGCCCTGCCCCAGCCAGGATACTCACACAGCAGCAGCAGATCAGCACAATGAGGAGGGCCTGCAGCACACCGGCCGTGCCCACCATCCAAGTCAGTCGCAGGAAGAGGATCACCCCGAAGATATTCTGCAGGCAGGGCAGGTACACCCCCATGAGGGTGCCCATGCTGGGCGCCTGTACAGCAGGAGGGGTGGGGGAGACAGAAAGCATCAGAGGGACCCAGATGCACCATAGAAGGCCCCAGCAGTCAGTCACTCAGTCACCCAGCAGTCCCCAAGGGGTTCTGCAGAGAACAAGCTGGAGAGGTGCATCTGGAGTGGAGAGTCCTGGGGAGTACAGGGATAGTGTGACAGGTGAAATGTCTACATTCACTTTTTTACATATGAAGATAGTTTGGGACTAGGAAGCTATAAAACCTGATTCATTTCAAAATGCCACATGTGAGCTTTTGAGCTTCACTTTCCCTTCAAGGTACTGCCCCTTTCCTTCCTCTTTTCTTTTAAACTTCTGGAGAGGTCTGTCTCAGATCCCCACCTTCTTACCCAAGCCAGAATCTAAGAGTTTGTCCTTGGCCTTCCCTCTGTCCAGCCCCCACTCCAGTCCAGATGGACACCAAGTTCTATCCAGCGTGCCTCTCAAGCTGCTCTTGGACCAGCTTGCCTTGCCTCTGCCTTAGTCCCTCAAACCTGAGGCACTACGCTTCGGGCAACTGGATGTGGCCCTCCTGGGCCTGTCAGCCTCTCCACACTGCCACCTACCCTGCTGCCAGAGCAGGGCTCTGAAAACCGAGTCTGGTCTTGTCACCGCTTCCCAAAACACTCTGCACCGTCTACTGTGTAATCCACGGCGTGGGCCAGACTCCTTGGTTTGGGCCATCTGGTGTGCCCCATCCGTTTATTGTTGGTTTCAGTCCCTGATGACATAGGTCCCTCAGAGCCTCTGAACCAGGGCATGTGCTGGACTCTCCCCGGGAGGGTCAGTCCTGCCTGGTACACTCTGCTTTAGATAAACCTTCCGGAGGTTTAACTGTGTTGCCCCATCCAGGAAGTTTCTCTGGATTGCCTTAGGTAGAGTTGGCACCTCCTCTTCCATCCCCTCAGCATTTGATATTCCCTTCCATCACAGCAGTCACTTACAGGTCATGGTAACTGTTCACTTGAATGTCTCATGACCATACTTGGTAGATTTGGCTTGTTCACTGTTGTATCACCAGCAAGTCCTGCAGGTGCCCAAAAGGTGCTCCTGAGCCCAGGGAGTGGTGCCTTGGAAGGCCCCGAGGACAATGTGTTGGGAAAACCCTACACAGTGTAAAGACTCAAGGTTGAAGAGCAGATTAAGGGAAAAAAAAATACACACACACACATACATACACAAGGTCTGTCCAGAAAAAGTCCAGCCATTATTAATATAATGAGACCAGTTTGTGCGACATTGATGTAACCTGGCAGCCAAGGAGAGTGGGCTGGAATGCGCCTGTGTGAACAGTGACAACTGCACTGTACTAGTCAGTGGGGGTGGTAGACACCATTGAGTGAGCATGTGTCCCGTGTGGCAGTCACATTCAAAATGACTGAGCGAGTAGAACAACAAACCTGTATCGAATTTGGCTTTAAGCTTGAACATTCCTCCACAGAAACTTCGGATGATTCAGAAGGCCACAGCTATGGGTAACCGGTGATTGGCAGCTTCATCATGACAATGCACCTGCTCGTGCATCATGTTTGTGCAGAGTTTTTTAGTGAAACATGAAATGACCAGGTGACTCAGCCCCCTACAGCCCAGATGTCACGCTCTGTGACTTCTGGCTCTTCCCAAAACTAAAATCGCCTTTGAAAGGGAAGAGATTTCAGACTGTTCATGAGATTAAGAAAAATACGTGGGGCAGCTGATGGCGATTGGGAGAACTGTGTGAGGTCCCAAGGTGCCTACTTTGAAGGGGACTGAGGCATCCCTGTCCTATGTGCAATGTTTCTTGTGTCTTCTTCAATAAATGTCTCTGTTTTTCATATGACATGGCTGGATACCTTCTGGACAGGCCTCGTATATAAAACACAGGTAACAGTGTGATGACAGCCAGAGGGAAAGAGGGGTGGGGGTAGGGGAAGGTGGGCAAAGGAGGAAATGGGGATGGAAAGAGACTGCTTGGGGCGGTGGGCACAGGCTACAGTGTACGGATGACATTTAGTTGGGCCATACACTTGAAACCTGTATGGTTTTATGAGCCAATGTCACCCCAATAAATTCAATTTTAAAAAAGTGGAAGGGCAGGTGAAGAAGGTCTAATGGGCATATGCAGGCAGGATTTCTCAACTATCTAAGGGCAGAACAGGGGCCAACCAGAAGGCCAGGCAGAGGCTCAGGCACAGAGGCAGGGCAGGTGAAGGTAAATCCTTGAAGAACTGAGTCCCCATGAGTGCAGCCTAGGGTAGTGAGGCTTAAGAGCTTCCACCAGTGTCCTAGCAGAGTCTGCTGCCCTGGAACTGGGGTGGGAAAGAGGACTATGTGGCCACAGGAACTCATCTGAAGGGTGCAGGTCTGGGGCAGGATCCACGTGCAGCCTAAAGGACCTCACAAGGGCCCAGGTAAGAGTGGATGGTTCCTCAAAGTGTCCTGCACAGTGTAGGTGACAGACATACCTGATCTGGGCTCTGTCTGAGCCCCTTTTCAGAGACCCTGGACCGCCCACTGCATAGCGGCAGCTCCCAGCCCTACCTCAATTCTAGGCTGAGTCACTCTGGAAAAAAGGCAGTGTGGGAAAGGGCAGGGCCGGAAATGCTTTCCGCATCTCCAAATAACCTCTGGCAGCCTCAGAAGGTCACAAGGCCAGAGCCAAGTGCAGTGGCTGCTATGGACAGGCTGTGTAGGGTCTTGGCATGGTAGATTGGAGGCCTGCCCTTCCTGCTTTAAGCCTTACTTCTCTGTGGCCCAGCTCAGACCCACCCTGGGCAAGGACCATAACGTAGCGGCCCCAACCCCCTGGCTTCCTACGGACTCACTGTAGACTTGACCAGGCTTCTCTTTCCTTGATGGAAAAATCACTGAAACTGGGACACTCAGGCACCCTCTCACATCGTTACTCTAAGTCCAGGTGAGCTGGGCAGGTAAGCTAACGGTGGACCCCAGCATCCTCACAGGCTCCTCATAAGGCCAAGGGACCATACCCCTTTACCAACCCAGGCTTCCTTTCAATGCTTGTTGAGACATACACTAGCTTTTCTTTCTTTCTTTTTCTTTGTTTAAATAAAAAAAAGTTTGCCCTGGCTGGTGTGGCTCAGTGAATTGAGCGCTGGCCTATGAACCAAAAAGGTCACCAGTTCAATTCCCAGTCAGGACACGTGCCTGGGTTGTGGGCCAGGTCCCCAGTGGGGCATGCATGAGAGGCAACCACACACTGATGTTTCTCTCTCTTTCTTTGAAAATAAATAAGTAAAATCTTTAAAAAAAGAGAGAGAGAGAAAGGAGTCTAAAGAACCAGAGGCCTCAGTGTTATGCTCCTATCGACCCCTCCACCCCCACCAGGTACTTAAGGAACTTAAGGGCTGTTGGAGCGGTCTGCCAATGAAGCCAACATAGGAAGGTGCAGAACTGTTTGGTTACTGGCTCTAGGCCACACAACCCCAAGGGACAACCATACTCCTGGTTCCAAAGGTAGCATCCTTATGCACTCTGATGGGATGCTAGTGATCGGCCTCCTACATAGTCTCATATCTCACAATAAAGCCACGAATGTGTCTCCCTGTGTTACACATTGATCTTGGGTGGCTCAGTCATCTTAGGCAAGTTACTCAACACCCCTGACACTCAGTTTCTTCATCTGTAAAATGGGGATAATAATAGCACCTGCCTCACAACTTTGTTGTGATGACTTGCAGGAACCCACACATTATGCCTCTCACTGTCCTTTCTGAGGGCCTCCTTGGCTCTGCCCCATCTAGCCCTCTGCCCCCTTGAGCCCACGGCGCTCAGTGTCCATCCTCCATGCTCACCACATCTGGCACCCACTTCTCTTGGGACACTTACAACCGTGTGGGGAACTTGCCAATTCTGTCTTCCCAGGAGTGCCCCCTCTGCTGCCCTTGACCAGCTCACCTTGGATGTCCTCCGGCGGGTACCCTCCCCACTTTCAGCCTCCTCATGTTCTTTGGCGCCCTGTGTGAGGTTGGTGTAGCTGACGAGCTTGCCCAGAAGAGATGATACCTTTGGGCGGATGTCCAGCTCTTCCTGTAAACAGAGCCACAGGGCGGTCTGGCAATGGGCCCAGCTGGCGTCAGGCTACCTAAGTGTAGCCAGCAGCCTGGCCTCTGGCCCCTTGCCAAGCCCTGAGGCAGGCCTGGGACTGACCCCAGCGTTTGCCTGGGGAAGCCTACGCCAGTCAACTGGGCAGGTGTGGACATCACACCTGAGCACTTGGCGCTCAAAGACTCAGCCCAGCAGCTGCTTCTCTCTGCCCCGCCTTAGCTACAGTCACTGCCAACCCATCCGTGAAATCTACCTGCCTCAGGAG
This sequence comes from Macrotus californicus, assembly GCA_007922815.1. Lineage (NCBI taxonomy): Eukaryota > Metazoa > Chordata > Mammalia > Chiroptera > Phyllostomidae > Macrotus > Macrotus californicus. The sequence continues at coordinate 79,327 of VMDR010000207.1, read as the reverse complement.
AGAGCGCAGGACAGGACATGGCTGGCAGACAGGAGAATGACACACTTCATCCTGCCTGTTCAGCCTGGCCACCTCCCAGGTATGAGTGGGCCACTGGGACTCACATCTGCCCTCAGCCCCCCCCCCCAAAAAAAAAAGCTACCCCTAGTTACCTGAGGAAACCAAGAAGTCAGAGAGGATATCTGGGACAAGTAGTCTCTCCTGTTTGCTCAAACCCTGATCCTTCTAGATGGCTCCCACCCCCAGTCCCAGGCCCTGAGAATAACCCACTTAAATCCCCAAGGCGGGAGCCTGGCCCCCTAGCCAATCCTCAGGTGGAGCCAGGTCAAGGTCTTTGTTGCAGACATGCTGCTTTTCCAAGTCAGGAGGCTTCCCAGAGCTCAGACTCCCCAGCCCCCACCAGGGTCTATGACTTTGGCGCCATGCCTCCATCTACCTATGCCCACCTGCCAGCTCTCCCCTAACCCCCCACACAAGCAGGAAGTGGTTTGGAGTAAAAAGTGAAGGTGCAGGTCTTGGGGGGGCATGAGAACACTGAGGAGCCCACGGGACTTCCATGGGGGTGGCTGAATGCATGGGTCAGAGTTCAGGGGCCTAAACCATGCCCTGAACCCAGATCCAACTTCTAAGTTTGAGTGTGAAAAGGATAAAATTCAAGTTCAGAGGCACAAAACTGGGAATGTTTCCAGAGTCAGGGGGGCAGATCCAGCGAGGTCTGGGTCTTAGTGAACTTGAGGGGGACAGGGTCAGAAGAACCAACCAGGAAGGACAAGGAAGAGTGGACAGGAGAGAGAAGTCTAGGACCACAAGAGTCCTAGAGCAAAGGGAAGAAGGGAAATCCCGAGGTGGTCACCCTGCTGAAGTGCTTCAGGGAAGTCAAAGGTGAATATATCCGGAGGTGGTGACAGGGTGGGGTTGTGAGTGGCCTCTAAGAAAGCATTTTCAGTTCAAAGGACCAAGGGAACCACACTCTGGTCGCCAAGAAGGTGAGACAGACAAGGGGAGACTGGAGGAGGAGCCAAGACGTAAAGAGGTGCAACTGTTTAGCCTGCCTTCTTCCTGATGTCTTGGGTCCCTGCGGGCCCCTGCCCACCCATCTCTTCAACTACCTCAAACAGTGCCAGGTTCCTGTCATAGTATTCGCTTCCTCTGGAAGCCTCCAAGGGACAAAGGAAAGGGCTGCTCTCTCTGTGGCTGCCATGTCCTGTGGAGAGAAAGACAGAATCCCAGTCAGGGACCACCTCCTGAGTCCTCAGTGTGCACTGCAGGCTCCCTGGCAGGCCAGCCCACAAAACATCACCTCTGTGGAGCACTTGGTGGGGTCAGCGTTAGCAGGCGGGCCGCAGTTTCCCTATCAAATGGTCAAAATTGCTCACTGGGTATTTCACAAGAGCCTTTCGGTCTTCTCATTTTGGTATCCTCAGTCCTTGGCCCCAGGGTGCAGTATGAACCTTTAAGGGATAGAAAGGACACCCATCTCCCTCTCCTGGCCTTTTTTGCCCCTTTGGGACACTTCATTCAATTCTTTACACACATTCTTTCGTCCACCAGTCTCCTTGAAGAGCCAGTGTTGTCAGAGTGGCCAATGACCAAAACGCAGCGCACCGTACCATTTCCTGTAGCACAAGAAACTGTGAGAAGGCCCCAAACTCGCTCTAGCACGTGTTAACACCAAGGGGCGGAGCCAGCTGGCAGGGCGTGGTCCCGTCTTGGTCTGCCCTCCTACCCCCAAATCCCATTTTTCCCAGCCCAGTTGGAATACCCAGTGAGACGGGGGCCAAGGCTTTGGTGTCTTCAGAGTTCACCCAGGTGCTGCCTTCCAAGTAGATGAAACCACAGAGGGAGCCTTCGGCCGCCATGCTACTAGCCCCACCATGCACTGGGCGGGGCCTCCTGGAGGGCAGCCAGGGGCATGCTGGGAGGAGGGGCAAATAAGAGGCGCTCCAGAGAGCGGAAGTGGATCCAAGTCGCTGTCTAGGGTCCTGTTAGAAAGCCCGGGTGGTTGGTGTTACGACTGAGCAGGGACTGCTGGTAGCAGTCGCTTGTTGGCCTCCTTGCCTCCAGTTCCCGGACGCTTGCCCAGACTAGGTGTGTGGCCGATGTGTCCCCTAGGTTGGTAAGACTGTGCTTCAGCTCCAAAGAAACCTCGTATAAAAGAACCAGACGCATCCTTTTTTTTTTTTTTTAAATACATTTGCCTCAACTCTCAAAGCTTGGCTGATTTCTCTGGCCGCCCGGCGTTTGCACTCGTTCCTCTTTTCTAAGCTGTCCCTTGTGAGGCTCAGTAGGTGTCATTCCCAACTTTCCATCAAGCAGGCAGAAGGCACCAAATACTCCTTTTCTTGTCGCTGAGAGGTTGGGTTTTGTTTTTGTTTTTTCTCCCTCCAGTCAGTCTGGTAGCTGCGACAGTGGCTGGAGGCCTCCCAGCAAATGGGAAGCTGATATCGTGGTTCAAAGAAGCCAGGTTGGTGTTGCAGTGATTCTGGCAGCAGTGCAGGCCTGGTGTCAACAGAAGTGTCACCATGGACTCAGACTGGTGGGTATTCAGGCCATGCACTGGCCCTCTCTGGTTTTGTAAAGGCTACTTGCCAGCCTTTTCTGGTTAGTCTATAATTTCATGTCTCTTGTTTGCAGCTAAGAATGCTGAATGAGGCATCCTCCACCATCTGATACACCCTCTTGCCATCGGTATGAGACATAACTTGCCTTCTCTAAGCCAGCGATTACTCAGCAGGTACTGCACTGTGGATTCTTTATTACCCAAGGGGATTGACAGGTAAAGCTGATGACAATTTCTGGGGCAAAGTCCCTCTCCCTTTGAATTGCACGTGAAAACAATATGTCACCTCATCCAGGGACCTGAACTCTCTGTATCTAAGTGAGCCAAGCAGCTCAGTCCCATGAGCTACAAGGCTGTGTGAAGGCCAATACCAATGGCACGCTTGACAAAGGCAGCAAGAGGTCAAGCCAGCCCACCAAGCCATGTTAAAGCCATGTGGGGTCACATAAGCTCCTCAGACACCCTACGATATTTGCTGTGCCCTTGATACTTGTTTAGGATCAGGATAAGGAGCCACAAGAAAAGTCTGAAAACCCAGTGACTCTGCCCCTCAGCAAAAAGTGTCTGAAAAGTACTCTTGGATTTTTATGGGGGAATAAAAAAGGTTATCTCCCCTAAATAAGTCAGATATTTCATTTTGTCAGAAAATAGCAGCCATCGAGCTCATCTTTGTCCCCTTTCTGCCTTGGCTGCCAGGAATCTCCAAGCTCAGTTTATTCCTTAGATGCAGTCACCAAGTCCTTGCCCCAGTCCTCTGCATGACTGTGATCTTTCTGAGGTGAAGTCCTTTGGGAAGACACCAAGGGGTGAAGCCTCCAGGAGAGGCATTGTATATTTCTTCTGATCCTCTTGTGAAGTAGGTTGGAAATATATTACAAATTACTCTAACCTCACTCACTGCAGTCTGCCTCACCATTGTTGCCTCGTGTCTCTGAGGACACTGAACTATTATCCTGAAAACTTGGAGCCAGGCAGGAAGCAGTTCCCCAAAACTGATGTGGCTGGTCCTCTAAGACCCAGCAGATTCCTTGTCCCTGGAGCCATGACTCCAGGGCACCTCAGAGCCCTTCCCAGGTTGCCTGTAGTCCAAACGGCAACCCTCCAGGAGATACCATTTACTCCTTTTTAATAGCAAGGAAAGTAAGGCTCAGAGGCAAGGTCACCCAGCAGAAGGGCCAAACTTCGGTCCCAGAAGCCACCAGAGCCAGATAGGAGCTGAGCTACAGGTTCCCTAACCCTATTGTAGGCCTCAGTCCATCCCAGGATGCACATGCCCAGGGGTCTTGGTGCTCAGATGGCTGGCACCCTGACTTGGATTCCTGACCCTCCCTCTCTGTGACCCAGGGCAACCTGCTTACCCGCTCTGTGCTGACTCGGCCTCCTCTTCTAAGAAATAGAGGTAGTGACACCCACTCACTTTTCTAACTGCCCGGATCAATCAGAAAAGGGGCAGTATGGTGCCGGACACCCAGCAGGCATTTCTTGAAGTTCCCTAGAGCCTCATTTAAGGGCAGCTCCCATGGGGACTGTGGGAATATGTGTGTGTGGGCGTGGGGGGTGCACTCTCAGCAATGTCTGGGTGCCTGTACTGCCCTCAGCTATTCTAAAAATTCCAGGGCAGGTCTGGGCATGCCTGCCAGGCTGAAGCTGCTCATATACCACCTGAAATCCCTGGTGAACCAGAGTATGGCCTGGGCCTGGGGGCTGCCTGTGAAGGACACATATATGTGTGTTCCTGGCCACCGCTGTGAATACACCAGCCACAGATGGGAATCCAGATGACACTCTTGATCCCTGTGCTCACAGGCATCTGCCAGGGGTACTAGCACCTCTACTCCGCTTGGAGCAGAAGTGTGGGCCTTGAGAGACTAAAGTGCCAGGCTGGGGGTACCCCATGAGATGGACCTAAGGCTCACTGTTTGTGTGCCCCAACCCTTTGCAGTCCCTACCAAGAGGAATCATCATCACTTACCAGGGCGTAGAGTGTCCCCCATACCGCAGACACGGTCAAGGTCTGACTGAAAAGGAGTAAGAGGAGGAGGGGGGATGTGGGAGGAGCTGGTTCAACCTGGAGGGACCTGGCAGGACTCAGCCAATGTGGCTCTAGGTCCCTCCTGTCACCCTGTGAGAGGCCGAGGTGGGGCCAGAGGCTAGGCTCAGCTTTGCCTGCCCACTGGCCCAGGCTGATCCCAGGGATGCAGGCCAGCCCAGCCTTTGGGAGAGAAAGCCTCCCAGAGCTAAAGGGAGCAGGGATGCCAGCTCCTGCTCTGACCACTGGAACAGGGCTAGGGGCGGAACCAGGGCTGGGGGCTGGGGTGTGTGCATGAACACAGCTGTCCAACCTGTAAAGTCCCATGAGGTCCAGCAGCCAATGCCAATGGTCTGTGCCATTGTCCCACATGGCAGTCAGGTGACTCACATATAGCCATCACCCACATTAGGTATGGATCACCTCTGTCACCATCACAGACAACACAGAGCTAAGTGAAGACTGCATCAGCTGACACATGCCACCAACACACGTGTTCTCTGCATATCTCTATCATGGTCAGTCACAGACACAGGCACCTGTCATCAGTCATATCAACATTCTCATCAGTGACACCCCTGCAGTAAAGCGTCCATGAAGATGTGCTACCCTGACACCACCTTCACCCTGTGATAGCACACGGCTACACACTTGCATAAGCAGTTACGCATGCATATGCCACTATTCATGCAGACACATACTCCAAGAGTGGGCCGTGGCAAGGACAGCCACCTGGGGGCTCCCCTTCAGGCCCAGTTCTCATACCTAAGCTAAGAGTTAGGGTGCAGGAGTCTCTAACTCTGGGTTTGAATCTCCTGGTGCAAACTGCATAACTGCTCCCTGTCTCAGTCACTCCTTCCTAAGTGTAACAGGGCCTATCACATGGCAGGCGTTGGTCTGATTAAGCGAGCCAATTCACATAAAGCACCTAGACAAGCCCGATTCCATGTGAGTGCTCCTCAGACGCCCACGGTGCCTACAGATCTAAGAGGGGATCAACATGAGACGGCGCACGGGCGGTCATGCACAGACCCCCTCGCAGGCACGCTCTTCTCTCCAGCTGGCCGGAGTTCAGGGAGGCACAGAAATGGGGGAAGGGAGGGGAGTCTCAGGGTCAGAGGCGGTGAAGCACAAATGGGTAGGAGAAGAGGGAAGAGGCTGGGAGCGGTTCACAGAAGGTATAGGGGCTGGGGTCCAGGCAGCGGCTATGCTCCCAGTCTGGAAAGGCCAGAGATGGAGGCTAGCCGCTATTCTTGTGCCTAGCGGCCCCGCGGGAGCCTCTTTCGTCGGCCACGTCTGCAGCCCCCGCCCGCGGCCAGTAAGGGAGGAGCTGGGCTGGGGAGGGCGTCCCGACTGCGGGCGCGCCGGGGCCCAGGAAAATCGTGTCTGCGCCCGCGGAGCGAGAAACTGGGAGCGGAGGCGCAGACTAAGAAAAGTTGGGCTCGCATCGCATCGACGTGTGCGCGATCGGGCCAGAAGTTCTGTGGGAGCGCGGGGCCCCTTGTGGCCCGCTCCCCTGTCCCCGCCAAGGCCCCATCCGGGCGCGCCCTCACCGTCAGAGTCATCCCGCTCGGCGCGCTCCCCGTAGTCCACCCAACTGAGCCCCTCGAGGTTGTCATAGTCGCCACGCCGCGGCCCGTCCACCGGCACCACGGTAAAGTGAGGCATCGCCCGCTCTCGGCCTTGCCTCTCCCGCTGCCCCGGCTGCCAGCCCAAAAGTCCCCGCCGCCCAGGGCCGGCGCACCCCGCCCGCTCGCATTCCTCCCCGCTGCGCTCACTTCCTCCGCCCGCCCCCCGGGCCGCCCCTCGGGGGCGGGGAGCAGGAGGAGCTGGACCGGCTCCTCCCCTAAGGGGCCCCCAGGAGTGAAGCCCCTCTGGAGCGGGTATTACTAGTCGCCCCACGCCCTAAAAAGGGCCTGATTGCTGTGTGACCTTGGGTGAGGAACTGCCCTCTCTGAGCCCCAGACGTGGTACTGTAAAATAAGGAAAGGTGCTTCCATCTCTTGGGGCTGTCTGAGGGCAAAATGAGGTAAGGCGCGGATGCACTGGCTCTGCTCTCTGTGCCTAGTAAACTTTCAGCGACATTTCTGTTACTCTGGGACAGGGAATGATTGGCAGGATCTGCCCAGTATTGCAGAGGTCTTCCCCGTCCTTCCCAGGGCCTTCCACCATTCCTCGGTACCCCCTCTCCATGTCCATCCTCTCTGTCTCCCACCTCTCCTCCGAGTCCCTCCGGGGTGGAGGCAGCTGGAGATTCTGGCTCCTTCCCCAGCGGCTGCTGCCTCCTCGGTAGAAAGGACACCCATCCCCCTCTCCTGGTCTTTTTTTTTGCCCCTTTGGGACACTTCATTCAATTCTTTAGGCAAATTCTTTCATCTTAATTTTATCTTTTACTGTCTCACTTCCTGAGGGTTCCTTTACCCAAATCATTTACTTATTTGCTCATTTTTCTTTCACTTTCTACACTGCTTCAGATAACTTACACAGTCGGCTCTACTTTAACACCTGTATCTTTCTTGGTTCTCTTTCAGCTGTTTCTCTCTCTATCAGAAAACCCCGGAGCCCATCTTACTTGTCTGTCTCCATTTCTCTCCCTTTTATGGCTCACTGGGCTTTAGAACATCAGAATCAGTGCTGTCACCCCATCCAGCCTCTGACTGGGCCCTCTGACTGCCGCCTCCTTCCAGCCTCCAGCTCTAGGGCAGAATCCGGAATCAGAGGCCCTGGGCCGTGCAGGAAGACCTCTGAGCTGACCAGCACCCTGGCCCCTACCCCATAGTCATCCCAGCCAAGGCCTGCCCACTTGGCTTCCTGTCTCTCATGCTACCTTCAGCTGCCCAAAGTAGCAGCCTTCCAAATGGACTGCTTGACCTCTCCCCCTGCTCGCTTTCGAAAGCCCAAGCTCTTCTCTTGGCCCGCAAGGCCCTGCTCCATCTGACCGCTCCATCTGACCCCTGCATCCTCTCCAGCTGCATCTTTCCCCATCCTCCTGCCTAGCCTCAGCCCTTCTGGCCTCTTTCACTTCCTCAAACTCGGGGAGTTTCTGCAAATCACCTGCTGTTTACTCTGACAGAATGCCTTTCGACTCTCTGCCCCCACCCTCACTGACCAAACTTCTCCAGGAAGTTGTCCTCAGCCTGGAGCACCACCTCTTCCCCAAAGACTTCCCTGACACACATCCCACACCCCACCTTACCCTCCTTGGACAGTGTCCCCCTGGGGCGCTTTCCCTTCAGAGTCCCCACTGCAGCAAGCAAGAAATGCATTGTGGGGCTCTTCATGTTTTTCGTGCCCACTACACTGGGTATTTCACAAGAGCAGCACCCTTCAGTCTTCTCACTTTGGTATCCTCAGTCCCTGGCCCCAGGGTGCATGCCAGGGTGCAGCGCGAACCTTTAACAAGAGGAGAGTGGCTGGGGCTTATGATATGGCCAAGCGCACGTTCTCAGCAGTGTTCCTACCTGCCACCACACACGGCCTCTCTCCTCGGGTGGGGTCGGGTGCTGTGTGGGGGAGATAGGCCACTAAAGGCCAACTGACAAACTCAGCTCTGGGGGACTCTGTGCCTAGGGCACGACTTCTCCCACACCGCTCACTGACTGACCCAGCAGCCTGCACTGTGAGGGTTCTCCTCACAGGCAAAAAGAAAGATACATCTGAGAAGCAGAGACGTTTCGAAACAAAACACCTATCAGGAAAATTATTAGAACGCATTGACCAACAATTCAAAATTAGCTTGACAAAAGATAAGGGAGAATATTAGCAATAGGAAACAAGAAAATATTAAAAAAGGAGAAATACACGAAATGAAAAATAAAATTGTTCCAGTGATTTATTGCTACCTAAGAAATTACCCCAGCCCTGGCTGATGTAGCTCAGTGGATTGAGTGCGGGCCTGTGAAACAAAGGGTCGCTGGTTCAATTCCCAGTGGGGGCACGTGCCTGGGTTGCAGGCCAGGTCCCCTCTGAGGGGCACGTAACAGGCAATCACACATTGATGTTTCTCTCCCTCTTTTTCCCTTACCCTCTCTGTAAAAAAAAAAAAAAAGAGACATTATCCCAAAACATAGTAGTTTAAAACAGCAATTAACAAAAACATTAATTTGCTCACACACCTTCAGGGTGAATGAAGCTTATCTCTACTTCACGTGGCATCAGTAGGGGCCAGAGGATTTACTTCCAAGACAACTCACGCTCATGACCAGCAAGTCATTGCAGGCTGTAGTTGCAGAACTCAGTGGGGCTGTGGAGCAGAGCACTGCCCCTCTGCGTGCGGACCTGTCTATGGGCTGCGTGGCTTCCTTGTGGCACAGTGGCATCAGTCCACGGGTAAGCTCCCCAAGAAGCAGGGAGTAGATGCTGAGAGTTCCTCTAGGCCCAGGCCTGGGAACAGGCCCACTATCACTTCTGCGTACTTTACTGGTCAAGCAGTTACAGAGCTCAGATTCAAGGGCGGGGGGGGGGGGGGGGGGGG